>JBAMBS010001969.1:0-280163 GCA_037044455.1 Zygothrica quintamaculata
TAGTTTTTCTGCTGCTTTTGTTACACTTAATTGCTTAAATAAATTTGAATTTCTTTTAAAATGAGATTTTATATATATCAGGCATCAATTTATAGACAATTACCCGCTCTTTATATATACTAAAATATTTGATTAAAATCAGCTTTATCTTTTTCCCCTTATTGAAACAGATTTTCTCCTACTTTTCTTACGCTTTCTTTTGCTCAAGTCACTTTAAATGCTGCTGGCTAAATGCCTTGCTATAATATATGCCATAAAGATTAATTTCCCATAAAAATCCAATAAATTTGGCACAACCTTATGTATCTATTTATAAATATCTTATTTATCAATACAATTGCTTATTAAATGCAAAAAAATTTCAGTATTTTCCTTTTTGGCAAGGAATTTCACAATTTTCTCTTGCATAAAAATTTATATTGAAATTGTGCAAACAAGTTGGCAGCGCTAATAGCAATTACTCAGCATGTCAACAGCGAGTTGACAGCAACTGGAAAATTGAGATTTATTTTTCAATTTCGTAGCTTAAAGGGAAACATAGAACAATTTTTTTTTAGCTTAAAATGTTACAAATATTTTTCATTATTTTCTTTTTTTTTTTGTGGCGCTCGCAATTTTCATTGTTGTCTTGCGGCCTGCTTTAACTGCTTTTTATAGTTTCCTTTTGAAAAGGAAATTTCATTTTGTTACATTTATTTTACTTTTTTTATTGTGTATTTTTAGTTCAAAGAGAAAATGAAAGAAAGAGAGAGAAGCATTGAAGCAAATAGAAGCGCATATAAAAGAGTTTTCTTAAGGCTTTTCATTCATAAACAATTTCCACAGTTTAAATTTTTTTTAAAAGAAAATTTTCGTTTACATACAATTAATTTGAGTTGAAAATTTGTTATAAATGTTTACAAATTCCGACTAATTTTACACAAAATTTGTTAACCCAAATGGAAGGTTAGGAAGGAAAAGCAAAACTTCTTTTGGTTTCCAATTAGAATTCAATTAGCTTTGGTTAAATCTTTAAGGACATTCAATAAGGCTGCTGCATACTAAATAAATTTATATTGTTCTTGTGGTTGTTACTGTTGTATATTGTGTGTGTATTGTGTGTGTTTAAGTATGTTTGTGTGTGTTTGTATGGGTGTATTGTCAGGTGTATATTGCCAGTGTCTGATTAGAAGCAAACATTGCACAATTTCATTCAACACTCGCTGCGGCTGTGCTCACATTACCATAAGCCGCTGACTTATGTGAGATGTTCATTTGCATAAGCTGCACACCGTTAACTTGCCTCTAAACTGATGCCAACTGCCACAGAGTGTGGCCTAAACACAAGCCACAAACGTACAGGCATGACATACCCTGTTTTTGGCACCAAGTCAAATGAAATTTGCTTTTAACCAAGTGAAAACAGATTTTGTTCAAATTTAAGCGGCTAAAAGTTTACAGATTTGCACCTAAAATGTATATATTGAAAGCTGACTTTAAACTGTATAGTTTAGCATACCCCATTTTGAAAGTTGTCTAAGCTATCATAGGGTATTTTCGACGCAACTTTTCTGTTTCATTTTTGCAATTGAAATTTGTTGCGGCTTTGCAGCAAAAATCCTTTCGAAGGCTATAGAAAAGGTTTATAAATATTTAATATTAAGACTCTTATACAACTGCTATTTTATAGGGTATGTTTTAGTCCTATATGCGAAGTTTGTTTGCAGCTTAATTTGTTTTCTATTGGCCCTGAAAATGTAAAGGAAAACCAAATGAAGTCAAGTGCAAGTTTTCCGCACATACGTTTCCAACTATTGCATTATCCGACAATGAATTTCACTGCAGTTTAACTAAATATAAGAAAATAAAAGAAAATAGAAATGAAAATAAATTCAAATGAAAATGGAAAATGCGGTAACATTTACGTGAGGTAGATGTAGGCTATAAATGTAGCAAAAAAAAAAAAACAAAAAAGAAAAAAGAAATCCAACCGCATTTTCAATGACTTACAAAATATGTAAATTAATGAAAACTAACAACAAGAATAGGGAGAAAAAAAAATAGAAATGTTTGCCTCGGGTGTTGCTGCTGCTGCTGACTTGTTTTCCATAGAATTTTCCTTTGAACTATTTTCGTATGCATTTTGAGTGCAGTTTTCATTTCTATATTTCCCCATTTTGAAGGTAGACGCTGAATACACATTTGATGCCTTTACTCTATATAGTATTACCCCCTCCCTCCCTCTGGTCTACCCACCACTAGAACACACTTATATTGTTGCTGTTGCTGTTGGCATTATCGTTAGGTGGAACAAGTGCAGCTAACAATGCACTCGAGCCTTGTCGCTGACACTTGACACAGCCGCAACAATAACAGCAACCGCAACTAATAACTAACAGGCGCTAACAAACACTCGAACTATATGGGTGTCTATGTGTGTGTTGGTGTGTGTACGTTAGTGTATGTTGTGGCCCAATAATAGCTGCAACAGCAGCAACAGCAGCAATAACTATAACCACGTTGCGTATACGTCACGTGGCGCCGCTGCTGCAAGTAAAGTGAACTTTTTAATTTCCTGTATAAATTTATTTTAATTGCAACCAAGTAACATCCAACAAGCACAAATATATGAGAGAAAGAGATGGGTATATATATATAGAGGAATAAAGTTAGATCATATTATGACATTGATTTAATTTCTTTGTCATTTTTAATTAATTGTTAATGCATTTTGCTGTCAATTAAATGCAACGTAGCTCATTAAAATTGTAGAGTAATTGCGGCTTTCTGCAAATTAGCAAATAAATATGAACATTTTTTTTTATATATGCATTATTAAATACCCTATAAATAAGTGATATACTTGGGGTATATGCAGTTTAGAATTGTTTAGAGACTTTTTTATTTAAATTTAATTTGCTTTGATTTCATTGCATTAATTTTAACTATTTATTTGCTTAACTTCAAGCTATGAAAAGGGTATCTTTAGGTCGTTTATTGTGTGTTTTCTAATTTTTGTTTACATTTTATTTTGTTTGCCTGGCTTCATATGTAATTGTAATGCGTTTTAAATGAGTTTCATTTTGTGTATTTTTTTTTTACTAAAATTTTAGCAGCTTTTTTGATGAGTTTTTAATTAGTTGTTTGTTGAAAAAGGGATATAACTTAGGATTAATGGGGAATTAAATATACTTAAATAGAGTATATATTTAGAAATTAGCTTTAAAAGTTTTTTTAATAGTAAATTGTATGAGGAAACTTTTAGGAAAGATTTTTCAAGCTTTCTACTGGCATTAAAGCAATTGTTTTAAATACTGTTTTTACATAGGGTTTGCACTAGTAGAACTATTAACAATCTATGTGATATTTGTTGGTGTAATTTAGAACTATGTAAACAGCTTTAAAAGCACCTGAAAGCTCCTTAAAATGAAAGATTAAAAGGAGGATAGTCCACGCTTGAGTTTGTTTCAGGAAAGCAGCTTGAAATGCGACTTAAAGCCGCTTAAACTAATAGCTTCAATTAGTAGGGTTTTTTTTTAGTTTAAAAGCACCTTAAAGCTCTTGAAATAAATGCTAAAGTAACTCGAAGCTAAATTCTATTGTAATAGGCTTCTTTGATATCCTTTATAGGACTATGTTGAACTCGTTAAAGGCCTTGACAAATGCTCGTTTTTTGCTACAAAAAAGAGAACACTTTTTCAATCAGCTTAAAGCTGTTCAGTGCCTTTTATGAAATGAAATATTTATGTCGGTTTATTTATGTTTTGCTGCCCACTTTAGATTATCTTTAATTTCTTATAGAGATGTGAATCGTTTAATTGCCTTAATAATTTTCACACACAAAGAGAAAACAACAAACAGAAAAACTTCCCACACATTTTTATGATTGTTTTTACTAAAATAAATGTGCTGAAATATATCATTAAAAGTATCTAACTGATTATCAGCTGTATATATCTACATATATATAAACTGGGCAGTGGATATCAGTGCCATTGGGTGTCAATAAACAATATATCATGCTCATATAACGCATTAAGCAGTAGAACAGAAGGCGCCTTAATAATAGCTTCGTGTGTGGCTAACAAATACACATAAATCACTTAACACTTGGCCATAATCAAACAAACAGAATACTATTGAACTATGAGTATATTAAAGCAGACACAAGCACGCCCACTTAACCGAACTTCCCACACACACACACATATGTATATTTATTTATGAGTGAAAACCCAAAAAAAATAAGGAAAATCAAACTCAATTTTATATAGATGCGAAATTGTCTCTAATTAACTAATATGCAAAGTAAATAAACATTAATTTTAATTATATTTGCCAGAATATTTAATTTTTCAATCGCTGCCATCGCTAATTGCCTGGAAATTATCAAGTGGGCGGGGCTATGCGGGTGCTGCCAGCAGCTAAAATATTTCTTTCATTCTTCCTTTTTTTTTTGCCTCTCGTTTCTTTTTTGGGGTCAAGTCAGCTGCAGGCTAGTTTGAGCCAAAAGGTTAAACGACGTAAATTTCAATTTAGTTTTGGGCGGAAAACTACCGAAAACTATATTGATTCTATATCTGACAAGTATAGTGGAAAGTACCAAATGAACGACATAAAGATACTTCTTAAAATGGGGAAAGGGAAATTGATTGAATGAAAGTGTTGTACAGAGACTCCTAGACAAGTTTTGTTTGCCTTAAGCTTTGTTGTTGAAATTTATAGCTTAGTTAGTTGATATATAAAGCAAAAGATATATAAAAGATCGGAGCTATATCTGACTTATTCACATACCAAATCGGTTGCTAATAAATTGCTATATAATTTGGTATTTAGTCCCAGCTCTTTGATGTTTCCTACGAGCCAAGGCTGCTGCGTATAAGCCAACTCAGCTTCAGCTTATAATACTCTCACTTAAAATCTAACTAAATACAGGATATATATGCACACACCCATAAATATATACATGTGTTTGTGTGTGTGTGTGTGTGTGTGTGTGTATGGGTATATATATGGCTCGACACTGATTTGGCTAAAGCGATAAAGAGTAAAGGTCTTTTGTGCTGCGCCAGGCCAAGCATAACAGTTTAAATGCGAAGAGGGTCTATTAAAAGGCAGCAAAAAAAAAGCCAAACAAAATGAAGTACATGCCAGTACACACACACACTTATACACACACACACACACATACAACATGCAATTTATGAACAGCTTTTTGCTGCTATCGTGCCAAAATGCTCGTTTGAAGCTAACAAAATGTTCGAGGCAGCAAAAGCAAGTTGTCCAAGTCAATGCTAGGCAACTTACAACTTGCTACCTGGTTGCTGCCACCTGCAGACCTGACACAAGCAGAAAGCATGCCTTAAAAAGTAGCAAAAGAAGAAGAAGCAGCAGCAGCAATCTACACTCTATGTAGAACTGGCAGGAAATAAGAGAAGAAAAAAAACACGTAAAACAAAGGCACAAAAATATAAAAAAGTAAAGAAAAGTATGGAACAGCTAAGTAGCTGGTTCGTTGGTTAAGGTTAGCGTTAGATGTGAATATGTATAGGTATGCTAGTGTATGTATATGTGTGTGTTTTAAAGTGTATTTGTATGTGGGTGGGCAGCAAATTGCAAGCAACTTCTCAAGGGAAAACTATGAAGTTGCGCCAGAGCTGCAAAACTTCTTACAGCTGGCAACTGCTGTTGTTTATAGGCGTAGTTTAAGGATAATAAAATAAAGGACGAAGCATATAAACATATAAAGCATATACTAAATCCACTTAGCTAACTAGTTTGAAGCAATTTAGAGACTGATTTGCCATAAAAACGCAAGAAAAACAGGCAGACGAAAGAGTTTTACATAAAGGAAAGGGTATTTGTTAGTCATGCTGACCCCATTGAATATATCACAATACATTAGTTACGCTGCTGTTGTTTGCCATGGATTAAAGTCATTGAAATTGAAAGTATGCAACAGGGAGCAATACTAGTAGTAGTAGCAGTGGACACATGATTCTACAACAAGTATACGCACCGTGGAAACTTCTTTTTTTTTTGCAGTGCATTTGCTATGCGCCATAAGCCATGAAAGTTTTTTTTATGCAAATGTTTTTGTATGCTCTAAAATATACATGCAAGTTGTGCTATATATATATATATATATATATATATATATATGTAGGAGGGACCAACAGCCTGTATACTTTGTAACTGCTAATGTTGTCGAGGTCAGTTTGTGTGGGTGTATAGTGTGGCTGTATAGTGTGTGTAGATTCATAGATTATATTGGCAGCATGAAAGGCGTCGAGTGCAATTTACAGTAAAAACATTTATTAGAAATAAATTTCTGGTAACACTTAGTTAGTTAGCCCTTTGCTTACTCCCTCCAACCCTTTGAAACATTTTAACTCTGCCCCTAGAAGTATGCTAAGCGAATTTGCTATAAAATCCAGTGAAAGTTATTTCATGCAATTTTTCGTGCTGCAGCTGTTTTAGATTTTATGGTTTCTGCACAGGCACAACAAAAGGTGTGTGTAGATGTATATAGGAATATATGTGTGTGTGTGTGTGTGTGTATGTTGTAGCTGCAGCATTTGAGTGTTATGATAAAGTTACACACATTTTGAAGGTTTGTTCTTAAAGTTTCTCTTTGGGTTTTTTTTCCTTTTTTTTTGGGGATGAGTTTCAATTGCAGTTTCTATTTAACTTTCAATTACATTTGCAACTCGGTTGAAATGTAATTAGTAAAGTGTTGTACAATAGCTTACCACAAACTTTTCTGCTTTTACTCGATTTAATCGGGAAAATGGAAAGCCAAGTTACTTTTGTTTGCTATAACTGTAACATGTCATTTATATAATATATTTGAAATTAGAAACAATTTAAAAAGAACATTTAACTGTTGTCCTTTGGGTCCGTTTTTAATTTGGTATCCTTGACATTTTACGATATCAATTGCAAAACGATTAGTATTAGATTTGTGAACTGAATCAGCTGCAAGCAGTTAAACATTTAGGCCTTGTCGGTCTATTGAGTATTTCTTAATATGACGCACAATTTTCTTTCTTCTCCTTTTTTTGCACCCGTGAATATGGCACACGTTGCGCATAATTTTATACTTTGTGCCCCCAAAGCGTTTGGACTTGTGTCCCTAATGGAACAACGCAATCAAATGCCATGTGTCGACAGTTATTGAGTATCGTGTTGTGCTGTGCCACCACCAGCTGCACGTGGCCACCTATAGCTCCCAGTACACTTCAACCTCTGCTTCTGCGACTGCCTGTGCCTTTACCTACGCTCAAGCTCTACCTCTAGGCTTACATCTACTTCTACCTCTATAGGTACCACCGCCTCTACATCCAACCCCTCCTCTTGATTTACCGCCAACATTTGATGAAACATGTCAAATTTTGTATAGCATTTAGACCCTTGCTGTCTGCCACTGCTTTAATCAGCCACAAGAGGCAGCAAAAATTATTTGTTGTGTGCTTTATACTTTCACTTGTTTTCACTTAACTTTTTTCAACATTTCATTTTTGGAGTAGCAACCAAAAAAGAAAAAAAAAGGCATCAAAAAAGTGGAGCAACCAAGCGCCATTTCATGCCACAGGCTAATAAAATGGGCAACTTGTTTGCTGGGGGAAGGTTTTGTTGCGACCCAATTCCATTGCGACGTGCCTTATCGTGCTGTTGCCTTAAAATACCAATAAAATACTAAATATACCAAAATACCAAAAAACAAACCTTTTCCTTTCTCAAATTGTTTTTCTCCCTTTGGTATGGTAAAAAGTGAGAACATCATAATTAAACGCAGTAATTTGCCTAGGATACAAATATTACAGGAATGAGATTATATATATATTATGATTATTTGGGCATATTAACTGTATAATATATATATGTATTTGTATGTATGCACAAAAGGATCGTCAAGGATATTCTGTGTGAGTTTTGTTTTGTGGATTTCCGTGACTTGCGCCTTTTTGTGGCACGCATATTTTAATCAATTATACAAATTGCCAGCGCACACAAATTGTAGTTGATTCAAAGCGCAATTTTTATAGATGTTTATCGTCAATGCTTAAGTGTGGAAAGTTTGGGGGAAATTTTCCGAATTTTCCAACGTTAAACAAAACTTTTGGCGGCGGATTCAAATCTGATTAAATGCAACATAAATTGTTTTGTTGCCGCTTATCAAGACGAACGTATCGCAAAAATTTTTAACAAACATGCCAAAAACATACATACACACACATACCAATACATACACATAGCAATACACACACATACATGCACAGACAACGTCTGGCACTAATGGTGTACAATGTAGTATGAAAAGCCGCGCATAATTTTCAATTTTCATGCAACGTTAAAAAGCGCAAGAAGCTAAAATGTTATTGAAAAACGAAACTTAACGATGTTTCACAGACAGGTAAAAGCGCAGAAAGAAGAAGTAGGTAAAGAGAAAGACAGCGATAGGGAGGGATAAGAGAGAGAGAGAGAGAGAGACGGAGAGAGACTGGAACTGAGCGAGACTGTGTAAGTTGGCGGAAGTTACTAAAAACTGCCAAGATAAAAACTTTGCTGTTTTATACACCTAAAGAAATTGCTGTGTATTATCATTTATAGACATCAAATTTCCATATTTATGCTGCTTTATATATTGAAATATATATAATCTACAGCTAAATCTGTCGAGAGTTAGTTAAAGTAGTTCTCAGAGATGATGTGATATTCCCTAGAGAAAGGTAGGCACTTTTTAAGGTCTTAACATATAGTCAGAGTTAACATATTGTAAGTGAACGTAGACTCATACATAATATATGGTAATATGTGTACAATAACATGTAAATTATTGATGTTAAGTAACATGTGTAGTAACATGTCTGTTAATATAATATTTCCTTAGATTTTGTACCACTTTCAAAGTGTTTCACATGATTTCAATGTAGCATCAAATGATGCATAAAATATTGATTGTTACATCAAATTTTATATGCTAAAAGCATCTGCTATAACTGCAGCAGCTGTTAAGACATGTTATGCTAAGTTATGAGCATGTTAACCTAACAGCAACATAAGCTGTGCCTTTATACAGCGAAAGTGTTTAATTTAGTCCCAAAAAGCAGCTATTAACTGCAGACAATCAGAGCTAACTGCAGCTTAACATATTTTTGATTCTAATGTTAACATGTCTATTTAACATAGTTATGTTAACTTAACAGCATGTTAACTATAAATAAACACAGTCTCTGTAGCTTATACCCAATCTAAAGCTTCTCCAGTCTCACTTTTCTCTCACTTTCTGCCTTTGATCAATTTCAACTATGAAACACAGGTTTTTCTTCAAGTGTATGCTATATATACCTTACTGTCTATCTATATATATATATAACTGGCGCAGCTGTGCTGTGAGTCAAGCGGTGTTAAAAAGGGGTTTGGCCACAAAAGCCGCAGGATACGGACAAGGAACTCCTTGAAAGTAGAAGAGCAGCAGCAAAGACGGCGGCAGCGGCGACGTCTTTAAAAGTTTTGTGCTACAGAGAAAAAAGTAGAAGCTTTGAAGTTGAGTCGAAAGTTAAACTAACCTAATAACTTCAGACAAATTAACTTACACACTGACACAACCACACACACATACACTTGTAGATAGCAATCACACTCGTTAAGAGTATGTGTGTGTGTGTGTGTGTGTGTGTTACTGAGCTGGCATGCAAATTGCTAAAATACCAAAGTGTTATTTGCTTGAGTGCCAACATCAGGGGCCTTGTGACGTCATTGTCAATGGATTTATTACGCATACGCCGCATGTGCACCAACGGTTTTTTTTGCTGTTGTTGTTCTCATTTATAAAACTATGCCTATATGCACATACCCTATAAATTCATTTATATAGGGTATATCTATCTGCGCTATAAAGTGTTTAACCTCAGAAGATATTTAACATCCTGTAGCTATTTATATTGAGCGCAGATTGAGAATTCTTGGAGAAACTTGGAGAGAAATTAGTCAAATACTTACTATTTGTAAATATAGAGTATCTAGTTGTCGTTATTATGTTTGTTATTTGTTACTTTCTCAGCGTAGACCTGTCAGCAGTGAACTTTGCATAGAATTGCGTTCAATTTGTTGTTTGTTTGTTTGTTGCTTTTGAATGTCATAAAAACCTGTGTATGTGAGTGTGTGTGTGTGTGTGTGTGTATGTTTGAGGTAAGGTAACAATAACAAAACATGTGGCTCTCTGACATTTTATGTGTATATGTATTTCTCTATGCGTTTGTGTGTGTGTGCCATACAGCAACACTCAGCACCAACTGCAGCATTTGGCTTTGAATCCTTTTGTTGAAAATAGAATTTTTGATATGAAATTTTGTGCAGATGCCACTTAGATTATAGCTACTATATATAACTTATGCAACTGTATTACAAATGCATAAAATATTTGCAAAATTTTTGCTTTACATTAATTACTTTTCTAATTACAAAGTAATTAAACAATATATGAAGCAATTATAAAGGAGTTGCAGTTGCAGATAAAATCTATGTTTGTTTTTAGTATTAACTATATGTAATTTTGCAAGTAGTTAAAGGTATTTCTTAAGTATTTGTAATTGCGTATATTTTGCCTTAATTACTCAAGTAATTAAAGTGGTAATTAAGCTTAGAATTGTATGAAAACTGTTGAATGTAATTCGAGTTCTACTTGAGTTGCTGATAGTTGCTGAATATTGTTTAATTGTTATAGTAATTATGCCTATAATTACATTATGTTGCTTAATTACTTAATTACATACAGTGCAGGCAACAGGAAATATGCTTTAAGAGCAAGAGGAAGCGCCAAGAACTGTTTATGCCCCTTTTTTTTTGGTGACTTGAACTTTATGCCCCAAAAAGGATATCTTGGCGCAAAGTGTTGAGTTCCTTTTTTATACGCACACTGTATACATGTATATGTGATGGTGTTTGTGATACCTAATATATGTCTGTGTGTGTGTGTGTGTGGTATTCATTTTCGAAAAGCTGGCAATAAGCTGTGGCAACAGACGCAACAACGCAACAAAATGTTGTGTCTGCCAGGCGGGGGCATATCAACTAAAGATGCTGCTAAAAACAGCTAAAAGATGAAGTAGTAAAAGCTCAACAGCAACAAGAAGAAGAAGAAGAAGAAGTATAAGATGAAGAAGAAGAAGAAGCAGAAGAAGAAGAAAGAAAAAGGAAAGGATATAGCAGCAGCCATTGCCACAGGCAGCAATTTTTAAAGTCTAACGCGCTTATTTACACATTGTGCCATATGTGGCACTGCACAATTTACATACACACAATGCCAATGGCTTTATGTGTATGCGTGTGTGTGTGTGTGTATGTGTATTTGTTGTGTTATTGTGTCAGTTGCCTTACAATTTTTGTAAAAAAAAAAAAGAAAATTTTCAAGTTGCTACGTTTAATACTTTCGCCTCCTTCTCTCTCTCGCACTCTTACACCCTCTGCCTCTCCTACTGACGCCATTTTGTACACTTGGCTGCGTGGCACACATCCTGTTACCAACAGCAACAACAATTAAGAGCACCCTGCCTTAACTGCCACACCCCCAACACCCCGCCTCCTCAACTTTTTTCAACGCGCTCTATTACCACCATACATAGAGCCACCACAACAAGAGCCAAAGGCTTAGCAGCGTTACCAGTCGCCAGTTGGTTAAACGTTATCCACACACAACAACAAAAACAGCAACAACAAGAACAACAATAAGAAGAACCAAAACAACAACAACACAACAATGTGTAACAAAAACAACAACAAACAGCAAAGCGCAAAAAAATAGAGAAAGAGAAAATTGTGCAAAGTAGAAAAAAATAAATACATATATCATCATAATGCCGTTACATGTATGGCTCTACATAGGTTTTTGAGTATGTATTAGTGTGTGTGTGTGTGTGTGTGTGTTGGTGTTGCTGTAGAGCTGAAGTGGGCGCAAAGGGGCAACGCTAGATTGGGCTCGGAAAGGCTCTTAGGCTCGCGTTGCTTAGTTAAGTTCTGTCAGACAAAAGGCGACAAGTCTCATTTCTCCTGTTCTATTTTCAATGCTTACTTATATCTATACATATATATATATATATACATACATATATATGTATATACATATGTATGTATGTATATATATGTATGTATTTGTATAATTGACAGGAGTGTTAAATGCATTGTGTGCCGGCTGTTTTTACTTTAAATTTTGATACCCTGCAAACATTTCGATAGAAAAGGGCATAGAGGGGGGAAGTTGTAGGTAAAACTTGACTATAAACTAAAGATAGTTGCTACAAATACCTCTTAAAATAGCTATAGTTGCATATATATATCTGATATGTATATTTTCTATACTTTATTAATCTACCAATGGATCCATTGATCTCTATTTGTTGCAACTTTTTCATGCAAGTTTTGCCCCTTCAAAAGGAGCACTTAAAGGGTGATCTCTTGGCTGGACTCTTTCTAGCATAAGGCATATATTAAATCTACATTTATTAAGGACATTTTTACAGAGTATTTGCTTAGCTTTTGTTGCTTTTCATTGCTCTTTGCTTTCACTTTAAAAAAGAAAAGAAAAGAAGAATGAAAGCAGCAAAAAAATCACATACAACTTGAGGTTGAGGCTTGCCTTCTGTTAAATGGCGCGTAAAATTTCACACTCAATTTGTGTGTATGTGTGTATAAGCATACAATGTGTGTGTGTATTTTTTAGGGTCTACATTTGGCACTTTTTTTTTGCTCTTTTAGCTGTTTAATATATGCTCATAGCTTAATAATATAAAATTTATGTGAATTTTTTTTCTTTGTGCTTTTTTTTGTTGCTAAATTTATTATTTTGGCTCATTGATTTTTGAGTAGGTTTAAGCCAAAGATAGAGATTTTTTTTGACCAAAATGTAATAAATAATTTAATATGCTGATTGAAATGATTGATTTAAAGCAACTTAGGCAAAACTATAGCTAAAGCTCAAGCTGTAACTCGATTTTCCTTTGAGCAAATTTTCCTTCAAAGAATTTTGCTTTATGCCAACCACAAGTTGGCCTTAAACAATATACTAAATACAGAATAATTTGCATATCAACTTTGTTTTAATAAGAGATTTAATTAAAACACAATTCAAATGCCAAAGGTGAGCGAGAGACTGCTAGAAAGAGTGGGGAATATTGAGGGTCGACTGTAATGCGCATTTAATTGAGAATTTATTTTAATGAGCTCATTGAATTTATCTGTAAATTGTTTTCAATTGAAAGAGAAATAATATTATTGACTAACTTGAAATCAATGCAAATTGGTATTAATCCCAGAGCAAAGCATATTTCAAAGAGTATCCTTAATAGGATATAGGGGTAGTCTATGGCTATGGCAAAGCTGCGAGCAAAACACAACAAATGAAACTAAAGAAACTATTGCCAAAGCAATACTACTCAACTCCCTTTCTTCCTCTTCCACCTCCTCACTCCTCTCTCTCACATTCCTTCAGCTACAACTTAATATCGCAATTTTTGTGGTAAATCTAAAATTTTAGTTGATTTTCTGCAAAGGAATTTCATAAATTCCAATGTGCTCAGGCTCATGTGTTATCCTTGATAAACTTTATAGCAAACTAAAGCCGCAACAATGCGTTGAAATTTTCATTTGGTTGCCACAAAATTTTAGCGCGTTTTTAGCCGCAATTTCAATTACAGTTAACACCTTGCGCCAGCTAATTAAAACTAAACCCAAATCAATAAGGAAAGTATATACAAAAAAGGATATGCCTAGCATATTTTATACTCTACTATATAGTTGCAATATTATGTTGCTAGCTAGCACTTCTTGAACTGAAGCTTCAAGATTTTCCTACCCGCTATTCCTTTCTTTCTCTCTAACAGTTACTTTCTGCACTAAGTAAAAGCACTTCAGCTATATACTTATATTAAATTTGATTTAACTATTTGCAAGTATTCAATATTGTTAGGTGTATCTGTATACATATATATATATATATCTATCCCTTTCGCACTCTCTTTGCATATGTATTGTTGTCAGGACAACTGAAAGCTGAGAGCTGCCTAAGAAATGCCTCACATTTCATTTGATTTGATAACAACAAAATGTGATTTTAGAATTCACTTTGTGCTAAATTTTGTGTGTAGTCTAGTGTACATAAGTGGGGATTACTGTACATTCTCTTCCTGTCTGTGTTTGTGTCTGAGTGTGTGCGTATGTATGAGTATCTCCTGCTGTTAGCTATTTGTTGGGAAATGTTGTGGGATTAGCAACTGTTTGCACTTAGCAATGGAATCAGCAGCAGCAGCAGCAGCAGCAGCAGCAGCAGCAGCAGCGGCAGAGTAAGAGCAGCAGCCACTCTACAAAAACTCAATTAAATAGATCCAAGCAACCAAGTGGCCATTAAAAATATCATACAACCACCCACAATACACACACACACACACACACACACACACATACACCACAAAATACACACAGCAGGTGTAGGTATATGCCATATGCAGGCTGCATTACGTATACGTAGCGTAACCGAAAAACTTTTCTCTGTGTCCAGACAAATGTTGTAATTGATTTAGAAATGCAAATGTTTTACACGCGACAAGCAGAATCCTTTGGACTCCTTTCAACTCCTTCTACAGGTTCTATTCTTCCTAATGCTTCTGGTCCTTCCTCCCCTTGCCTTGCCTTGCAAGGCAGACATTACACTAAGTAAAAACTCTTCTAATCCCTTGGGCATTTGTTGGTTGTGTATTAGTTGTATTAAGTGGGCGTGACATAAAATTTTAGTCACGTAACGACAAATTTGTCACTTATCCTTAGATCAGGCTCTACATTATTCTATCCCTGTAGCTGTTGTGGTATTAGTCGTAGTCCTAGTTTTAGTCCTTTTACTAGTAGCAGACAAGCTTAAAATTTGTTTATGTTTATTTGTTGTAATTGCTACTTATACTACGTCAAACTCTTATAGGTTTAAAGGGGTATATTAGTTTTATATTGATTATGGAAAATTATGTTCTTAAATGGAAAATTGAAAAGTTTGCAAATAGTTTTCCTGCTTTCAAAAACCTGTCAAAATGTCAGTTTTCGTTAAGAAATTATGAAAATAGTTTTTCCCATTTTAAAAGCACTTTAAAAATTTTGCCATTATAATTTTAACTATTAATATTAAGTCTAGACTTATGCAAATCGTTTTTTTATTTTTTATTTTTTTTCCTAATTTCCTTGCATAATAAATTGGGCTTTAAACCCAATGGGAGTTATTGCCAAAAGAGCGTATAAGCCATGGTAACAACTTTCATTAATTTGTAAAGGTTTTTGGCTTGTTGCGTCGTTAAAATAAAATCTCATTCTGCATAGCAGCAAAGGCAGTTATATATCCTGTAACAATTAAAACTCTATGTATAGGGTATATAAAAAATGAGCAGCGCTGTGTAACAGGGGGGAGGGGTAAGAAATATTAGGTCAACTGTGAGCAGCAAATGAAATGAAGGCCTTGTGAAGTGTATTGTCTCTCTGTGGGCTTATGAGATGGGAATGAGAAGTGGGAACAGTTTTATATTACTTTTCATATATCATATAGAATTGATCAGATATATACTACTATATGCTTTATCTAACAGTTAGCTGCTCCCCTCATCTAAAGCTTTCCCCCAGACAATATCTTGCCTAAAAAAAAAGTTGCTATGAAACTGCTTCAAGCTTTGCCTCTTTGAATTCATTTCCCAGATTTACAGAGTATTATTTAGTCTAGTATTCTCAGCACTCTTCTGCTTAAAGTGTTACTATATACATATACATGTATATGTATGTATTTTTTTACAGCTGTTTCAGTTGTCCACTGTGTAAAATTGGTTTGTCAGCAGCCTCCACCTTCTCCGCCTCCGCATCCGCCTTTGCCAGCAACGCCTGCATTGCCTCAGCTTATATGAAGCTGGGGAAAACTTGGGGCGTGACTGTGCTATAAGGGCGTATTCGATTTTAGGTTCAAGCACGTATTATCCTTAACTATTTGAACAGTTATCCCCAGTGTACCTTACTACACTTCAATTTCAGTGGAAAGTTTTCGTTTTTTTTTTTGCAGAGTTTATCAACAAATTTCGAAAAATACGAAAATTTTTTGGTTTTTTTGTTTGATTTTTTCTGGCGCGTTTTTTGTTTTATTTTTTTATGTTTTTTTTTTTGCTGTTTGCTGTTTGGCAACAACTAAATGAATTCTAAGGAATTTTTTTTATGTCTTTTTACGCCCATGGCTTGTATATAATATATACATATAGATACATACATATATATATATATTCACAATTGATCTGCTGCTGGCTTCTGTTTTCAGCTTGAATATTGAACAAAAGGCTGCAGTTTTCATTAACAAAATGTATTTAAAATAATTTTATTGATATACAATTCTCTTGCCAAGCTATAGATAACAGCATAAATATATAAATAGAGACTAAAATATATATATATATATATATATATTAAGCATATATATATAGTAGCGCAAATATATATATGAAAATATTGGCACGTCATTAAATAAAGAACAGATATTTAGAATTTATTTAAAACACAAAATTTTAATTAAGTGAATTCATTTCTCATAATTTATAAAGAAAATTTCAATTAATTTTACATATTTTCCTATTTTTCTTTTTTTCCCAATAAAAATTTTCCAATTTTCTTTTATTTAAAATGATTTTATTATGACGTTTAGCAGCATTTATGAAATTTCTACGAATTTTGTTTTTTGTTGCTTTTCTGAAAGGAATTTCTTATGGCACATTCATATTCCGAGCAGCTTAACGTTAGTTGCTATAACTTAAAGCTTAACTAACAGTTATTTAAACTATGTTTTAGATAAATATATTTAGTGTTCATATAACATTTTACTTTTGCTTTGATAGTTTCATATTTTTGCCTATATCAAACAAGCTTAAACTCTTTTTATAACCAATTTCTTATATTGATAGCAATGATTAACTTTAAGTGCTACTAGTTATAGCGTTTATATTATTATATGCTATTATTTTCAGCTAACTAAAATATATTTTTATTAGTTTAAAGCATATTTTAACTATAATATCCCTGCTTAGAAGCAACTTCTATTACCTCAAAGAAAGTAAAGTAATAAAATTGCAGTCTTAAAATGCTGCCATTAAAATAACATAAAGTGATTTAATGATTACAAATATTAATTCAATATATAATGAGATTATTTCTTACTCTTATATACCCAAACAGCTGCTATATAGAACTCTCTGTATATATATGTAAATCTGTCTAAAAGTTTCAATTGAAATCTCAAATCAACTCATAGTTGTCACTGCTGAGGGCAAACTTCTTGCAAAGTTTTTCTATGCAACTTCAACTGTTCCCAAGTTTTTTGTGTGTTAAAAACTGTTCCTAAAAATCTTTTTAAAATGTTTTTCGTGCACAATTCTTGTGGTTCAGTGTCAAAAAAATTGTCTGGGACAGCACAATATAAATTTATGAATATATATATATATTTTATTTATATTTATGTATATGTATATGATTATATATATTCAATTTAAAATCGGAGAAATATTTCCGCCGCTAAATGAGCGCAGCAACTTTTGGAGAACAAAAAAGAAATATAAAAATGTTGCTCTTTACAAAAATATTTTGCAACCTTTCAAAAAAATATTTATATTCATATTTATAAATATTTGTGCAGCGTCTGCAATACAGTTAATAACAATGAGAATAAAAGTTAATAAATTCTTTTGTTATAATTAAAATAAAAAAAATATTTAAATAGGATTTGTATTGTTTTGTTTAATAAATGATTAAGTGTATTTATATTGTAAATTGTCGCACCTTTTCGCTGAGCTGTTTGCAATATCAGCAAAATATTTCTTATTTGTATTAATTTTTGCTTCTTGTTGTTCTTCTTCTCTGCTTTGTATGATCTTTTTTTATGATTATTATTTTGGTTGTTGTTTTTTCTTTCTTGTTTTACTTGTTGTTTCTTTCTTTTGTTGTTATTGTAGCGTCTCTGCGCCGGCTTTTTTTTTTCTTCTTTTGTTATTGGCTATTGCTGTTGGTAAAGCCAATTTAAGCCTTTAATCAACGTTGGGGGTTTTTCTTATACACACATTTTCACACACACACGCACAAATATATAGAACATTTGCATTTGTTTTCTGTTATTTATTTTTGTTTTTTTTTTTTGTTTTACTTTTATTGTTGTCGCGCTTTACGCGCTGTTTTTAAAAAAAGCGTGCCGAAAATTGAACTTGGGATTTTATCACGCGCGACACGGCCGCAAAACACGTAGAGATACGATTGCTAAATAACTGTATCTGCCGAAACAATATCAGCAACAGCAACAGCAACAGCAGCAACAATAGCAGCAGCAGCAGCGTTGCCGAGCATGTGAACAGAACAACGTCGACTGCGATACTTGTGCTAAAAATTTGCTACAAAAGATGCCGCCAATACTTCGTACTTAACGTGTTTTACGCTCAAACTCAAATGCACTCAACGTGTGCGCGCCATCTGCTGCTCTGCTTCTGCTTCTGCTATTGCTTTGAGTCGTTTTTGTTTTTGTTTTTGTGTTCGTTTCGGTTTGACTTGTGGGTGACGACGGCCGCTAGAGCAGATATTGGACGCTTGCCTATGTGATACGTCATCGTTGCTGTTAGCTACGAACATGTTTGAGTTCGTTTCGTTTCGTTTCGTAGCCAGCGCTCGAACCGAAATTCGTTTTCACTCATACGAACACTTGCTGTATGTTGATTGAGTCTATCGCATTCTTGCAAACTGTTGCCGTTTTCAAGCATGTGTGATGCGTTTGTATATGTGTATATATGTGTGTATGTATGTGTATGTGTATACTTGTTAGTATTTGTTTGAATTTTGTATGTGTTTATTTGCGTTGGTTTCAGTTTTCGTGCATTGCATGCCAAAAGCCCAAGCGACGTAAATTGCTTGAGTAGGTTGGTAGGTCACTGCCTTGTCTCAATGTGTGTGTGTGTGTGTGCGTGTGTGTATTTGTTTTGCTCCCTCGCACTGCCTATGCATATGTTTGTATTTATCTCTGTGTGTGTTTGCACTTGTATGTGTCGCTATGGGGTGCCGTCAATGTCTGTGCTTTTGCCTTAAGTTCATTAACGGCGGCCACCGCTGCTGCTGCTGCTGTTGTTGCTGCCTCGTGCAACAGTTCATGGCATACGCTGTGGCAGCCTTTACTTACACAAACAAGACACTACTATCTAACACACGCAAACATGTTAACATAACCGTTAGTTAGTTGTAAAAGATACGCTCAATTTTTTCGGAACTGATTGCTAGCTTTTCCATCAAAGCCCCCAACTCCGAATCCCCCTCCCCCCCGCCCTTAGGTGTGGTCGCTTCATGCAAATCTCCTGCCATGAAACTGATAGATATTATTTGCACGTGTTTCTCTTTAGATTCTATTTGATAAGAGAAGAGATTTGGTACATAAAACGGAACTTAACCCCAAAATGCAAAAAAAAAGGGTTTATTTCTACTGATGTTTTTAGACTGGAATAAAATGAATTTTGCAACAACAACAAAAAAAGGATACAACATTGCATGCTGCCATGTTTATAGTATAAAATCATTTCGGAAATTGTGTTTGCTATAGGATTTAATCAGTTTTTATTTATATAGACCGGCAGGCGGGTAGAGGGGAGTGTCTAAGTGTGGCACTAGGTCAAAACTAAAACAAGTTTTAAACATGTTTTTTGTTTTTTAGGCAACCACAAACCAAATTTGGTAACAAACTAGAAACAACTGATCTTAACTGTAGCTAAAATTGCAACTAACTTGATTTGAATTGTAATTTTGGCTTAAAGTTGTAGTTGGCCAAATCAATTCTTTACAATAATTCATTAATTTCAGTCGCAAAGGTAGATAAACGATAATTAAAACAGCTCTTCGAATGCGACGAAGGGTAGAAAATAATTGTCCATTTTGTTGTGAGTTGGCAGCTGTGTTTGTGGTTGTCTCTCTCTCTCACTCTGTGTGTGTGTGTGTGTGTGTGGGTGTTTGTGTTGGGCTATTTGTTGGATATTTTTATGGTCATCTCTCTGGTGGGCTTAATATTGCCTCGCTTGGTGCTAATTAAGTGCGTTTTCTAACTGCCCGCACGGACACATTTGCTGCGCACTGCTTTGGGCTTCCGTGAAGGGAGGGTGGCAGCTACGGGTGGGGGAGGGTGGGTGTGGTAACACTGTATCTATCTCATACTCATTATGGGGTAAATCCCAAATTAATTGGGTATTAGACACAATGCATTATGGTCTAAACGAAAAGTGTTGTGTGGCTGGCTACCATAACGTTGGCCTAGGCCACAACAACCCCCTCCCTCCCCTCCACCACAACATGGCTATAAAAATGTTGCGGCAAATGGGCGTGGCAATAGCCTCATAAAAGTTAAGCAAATAATAAAAAGATAACCCAGTGAAAATGACTTTCAGTGACGCTTATTGATTCTCTAACTCGGCAAAATTAACGATTCGACTGCCCAGGAAAAAACAGCGCCTACTTATACCTTATACTTCCCTAGAGGGGCTATGGTAAAGGGGAGGGGGTATGGCATAAGAAGCGTATTGTCATAAAGTCGTAAAAATATTTTTATGTTACAACAAAGTGAAAAGCTGTAATATTTAATATATATTTGCTTACAGTTGCGATTCGATATGCTATATAGTATTGCTATAGATCATTAAAGAAATACCCTGTAAAAGATATATATAGATATATAGAGTTTAAGCTTTGATAACCGATATATCCTAGATGTAATTGATGATCTTTTATTAGTGAATTGGAACAAATTTCCCATAGGCTTTCTGCATTATTCTCTTTAACATATCTTTGCGTCTGATTATCCTTGCTTAAATCTCTTAAGTATATTCTGTACTTTTTACAGGGTATCTGCTTAGTCCTTCATTTACTGCTTTCATTCTTTTTGATTTATTTTATGCATAAAAAGTCATCAAATTTGAGTTTCGACTACTTTTTTTTGTTTGTTTTAGCAAAAACTGCAGACACCAAAACAAAACGAAACAAACAACTCAACTCTACAGTTCCCTACCCCTTCTTTAGCCTCTTCTGCCTTGCTCTGCAATACTCAGCAGACCTTATCCTCTGGGTAAACTGCATAAAGAGCTATTCCTCCTGCTTCTTTCTGACATATCCTTCATATAGACTCTCAGCCAGAGACTGACATAAATTTCGTATTTTGACTAGACGAGGCAGAAAACTGTTTTGTTTTTTGTTTCTTTGTTGTTGTTGTTTGTGGTTGTTGTTTTTGGTATCTCTTTTGTTGTTTTTGTGTTGTTTTTGTTTTTTTTTATTAAAGGGTCGCATCTATTTGTTAAGGTCCAATGACATTTTTTTGAAATTTATGAAGTAAAAAAGTTTTGACAGCATTTTATATGCTCTGATTAAATTCCATTTTTATAGATTTTAAGCATCATAAAATGAAGTTAAAAGTTGCTTTTTAACCTATAAACCAAAGTATAGATAATGGTTTTAGTTTCAACTGATTTGTATAGAGTCCTACAGGATCTCTTTCCCTTTACTTTCTCTCTGCTTCATAAAACTATCAACATTTCTCTTTGCGTTCAATTTCTCACATATTTCCATATATAATTTGTATATGCTGCATACTTATAGGCTAAAAGCAGCTTGTGTATTTGGCTTGGCTTTCACTTTGCCATATCCTGTTCGATTTCTATACCCAATATATATATCCTGCTGCTTTCATTGTTATGCGTGCTATGCACATTTTTGTGTACAAGTAAATGTACTTACGACATGCCTGCGATTTATTTAACTTCCCCTCAGGCTAACTAAACATATTCACAGACTAAATCATGTGTGTGTGTATATGTGTGGATGAGTGTGTGTACTATATGTCTGTGTGTGAGTGTGTTATGTGTGTATTTGGTGCAAATTAACCCAGTCACGTAGCACTCTTAGACGGGCCTAATCAAATAAACGCACCAAATTAAACAACAGCCCTACAAACAACAACAACAACAACAACAACAACAATAACAATAACAATAACAACAACAATAACAACAACAACAAAAACAACAACAACAAACAACATCAACAAGCGATAAGTAAATAGATGAGCTTGACACCTCGACACCAGATTGTATAGGCCAACAAATAATAGACTAAAACAGAGCATATAAGAAGAAGAAGAAGAAAAACGAGCAGAGTAAAAGCAGTAGAAGAAGCAGCAGAAGTGTGAGTAATATACATATTTATTTAACGCTCAACTGTATGCTAAGACTTCTGTGCCAGAATACCCTGTAAATAAGAAATGTAATGGAACCCCAATGAACTCAGTGTTAACAGAGCCTAAAGCCATGAAATTTCTGGTATGGGAATAAGACTAAGTAGAAAGATATATAATTGGATTTATATGGTATAGGAATAGTATATATATAAACTCTATATTCCACCCTATATCAAACTGATTAACATTTATATGTATAGAGCTGCTGCATATGCTTAGTTTAAGGGCCACAAATCTTGCATGAAACTCTTGCATGGCTTGTGTTCTACTTTATGCTTCTCATTGCCTTCCATTTTCTACTCATCTTACCTCACTTATCAACTAGTTTTTCTTATTTATCATATATTTACTCTAATATCTTTATAAGTCACAAACATTTCAGTTCAATACTTGCCATAAAACAAGGCAATAACTTTCTATAAAATAGTCTTGCAAATCCATAAAATTACCCATTTTCATCAGTTATTACTATAGTTATATCTAATCATTTATAGTCTCTCCTCTGTTATATATATTTTGAGGGTATTTGTGCTAGTCGGTGTGTGCTTTTAACCCGATTAGAGTTGTTTTTTATGTCTGTTTTTAATAAGTTGTTATTGCAGCTGACGTCATATTAATTATACGCCACGTTGTGCTGGCCCGTGCCTTGCCGTACCGTGCCACAGATTCAATCATCGGGTTGAAGGCAACTCAAAATTGAGTGCGGCTGCTTGAGTGCGTTTCATGTTATTGTTGTTGTTGTCCTGCTTGCTGTTGTTGTTTTTCCTTGCTTCCATTTTGTTTTATTTTCATGCTTCCTTTCGAGTAGCTGCTCGGCCCTTGAGTGCGCCTCTGCCCAAATGAGCCATCAACAGTTGCCGCATCAGCTGCCTGCCAGTGCCTGCCGCTGCCCTGCCACTCTCATGTTTACCGTGTGGCAACGTGCGTTGCCAACTTGTTTACATTTTTTTCTGGTTTTTTTTTTCTTTTAGTTGTTTTTAGTTGTTTTTTTTTCCTCTCTGTTTTGCGTACATTTTTTGTGCTGTTTACTAGACGGGCAGCACGTGCTGACAGAGCCCCCCAACTGTTGTTGTTGTTTGTTGTTGGTTGTTGTTGTTGTTGTTGTGGATGCTTTGGGTATACGCCAGTTTCTTGTGGCATGCATATTTCATATGGCCATAAGCTGAAGAAGTTGCCTTTTGTCTCAGCGTCTCTCATTGTGTCTCAGGTTGCCGCTAATCGCAAATGTTGAAAGACACACAAAAAAAAAGTGTAGCTGGAGCACATCATTATTTTTAGCTTGTCTCCAGGTTTGCTTTTCTCTCTTTCTTTTTATTTTTTGTTATCTTTTGGCATATATCCTGTATTAATAAAGATATTTATAAAGGGTAGTATCAAGTTGTGCCACAAATATCTACAACAAGTGACCTTTGCCTGTCTTGCTTTGATATGTTTACACAGATCTGAAGAACTTTGACTGAATGAAAGATGTTCCTAATGCAGCTATATATATATATATAATATTATATATATAGATATAACCTTGTTATGTACCTGATTATGAGATATATACTGGCACAATTTGAGCATAAACAGAAAGTTTAATCATGAGCTGCTTTGAGGCTGCTATAGAACTGACAAGCGCTGGATCTTATCTCCTTCATAGATGTATAGTAAGGTGTGGAAATTAGGTTGTGTTGTTGTTCTAGCTACGAGTTATTAGTTACTAAATATAGTAGGAATATAGTAGAATACATTATATAGCCCAGTTTTGATTCCTCGCCTTGCTGACGTAGAGTATATGCAGATTGCATCAATAGGCTGAAATCTTGCACCCAAACTTGAGTCACAATTTCACTGGCTTTTGCCTGTTGCTAGAAATTATTACTTATATAGATGTATATATGCATACTATATACCATATATATATCTCATATATATTCACACATATTCAGCTGCAATCGGAATTTGGCTGCTATTCCAATAATGTAACTAATAATGTTCTCCCTTTTCTGTCCTAACTATAGCTTTCAATTGGAAAGTATATTTTAGTTTACAGGGTATCTAAAGCTCTATATTAAGTTGTATTTAATTTCACTCTTAGTTAGTTATTTATTTATTTATATATATTTTAGCTTTATTCCCTAACTGCTTTACGTTAATTTCAATTGCCGGAGTGAAGGTAAATACTTGTAAGATTTGCAATTTTCAATTTGTGCCCCTTTGTGCGATGTGTCTGGCTCTGGGACTGGGAGTTTGAGTATGCGTATATATGTGTGTGTGTGTGTGTGTGTGTTGAGGGGTTGGAATTGAAATTGGTATTGGGTCTAAGCTTAAGATTGATACTGTATGTGTTGTTGCTGCATGTGGTTGAATGTGTGGCATAATCAACAAGTCTGTTTCTCAGTTGTCCAAAGGAAACAAACAAAAATAACAAATGGCAAACAGAAGGCAGTTCTCTTTTGGCCCAAACGTTGACTTTCATTTTCTGTGGTTAATCTCTTTTTCAGTATTGTTTTTTTTTTTAAATTGTGTCAAATGAAATTCGTTTTTTTCTGTGGTGAATGCCACGAAGCAAAAAGCGTTTGCAGCCCTTTTTTTGATATGCTGCAGAATGTCGCAAATTTGAATGCAACCAGCACAAGTTTTCTGTAAGTTTTTGCTTCTGTTTTTTCTTTGCAGCTAATGAATGTTGTTTCTTTTTTTTTTATTAATATTTCGCTTTGCGCTTTTGCTTCTCAAAGCAAATTGCAGCAACATTGAATTCAACATTTTCATATCCATTTGAAATGTTTTTATTCTGAACTTTGTTTTTCTACAGTTTTTCTGCTTGGTTTTGTCTATTCAAATTTTGTCTCTTCTATAAAAAACTACTCTCAATCAGAGAGGATAACTTAAGCTCTAAGCTAGACCATAGTATTAGGCATGTAATTGTGTAAAATGACCAAAAAGCTTTAAGAATTATAAATTTTTAAACTTTTTTGAGTAGGTTGAATGTGTTCTATATAATCCTATAGAACCTTCTAATACTATCTTCTATAAACTTCAGTTTTGCTTATGAAATTCTGCATTTTCGTACAGCTGCCGGAAGTTCTGATCGAACTTTGTTGTAGCTTTATTCCTAATGTGTCTTTATAGCATATATATAAGCAGTATATTATACTTCCAACCTGCCAAGTATATACTATATATAACCTATCCAACTTTACAGCCAGAACCCAGTTCAATTTACTTCACAAAATAAGCTGAAACTTTATAGTAGTTGCTCATACTTGCCCATGGCAGACCCTATACTTTCTCATCTATATGGCATATATTTAGCATATATCATAGTATATACTATACCTATATAGTAGTATATACTAGTTCTACATACCCTGCTTACCTTCTACACTCATTTGTTAGGGTATATATTCAGTTTGTTATTGCTCCTTTTGCACAATCAAAATAGTAAGTACTTCAGTTTGCGTCGCTCTCTCGCTCCCTCGCTCCCTCTCTTTGTCTCTCTGTCGGCTCTGTTTGCTTGTTAAATAGACTTCTAGTACAATAAAATTGTTGTTGTAAAAGTACTTTCGTCTTAAATTTGATAGAAATGTAGTCAGAGAATTGGGTTTTAGTGCCTTAAAAGTAACCCAGTTTGTGAAGAGAAGCAACTGGACTCTAATTAAAGCTGACAAACCCTTTTTTCTACTCTGTTGGGTTTATGACAAACGCTGATGGAATTAGCCCTTTAACAGTGGGTTAATGACATTGCAACTCTTTAAGTATATATAAGTAACTATAATTAAATATATATATATTTATTTTAGTTTTATTTTTGTTTCATTTTTTCTTTATTGCACAAAGTTTCACTTATTGTCTAAACAGTGACAAATCACACCCAGAATTTTGTGAGTTTTGTCCATTCAATCGATCATTTGTTTTGGTTTCTATTAGTATATGTGTATGTATGTGTGTGAGTACGCCCACATACGTTGTTTACGCCCAGTGTTAGTAAATATATATATAGGGAGACAGATGAAATTAGACAAAAGGATGCCGCGTGCGTCGCTTTGACTTGACGGGATACTCATAACCCTCAAAATCATCATCGAGCTCGTCCTGTTCAGGATAATGATTATGACTATGACTGCTGCGATGATGATGATGATGCTTTTTCGTCTCCTTGTGCTCCTTAACTGGCACCGGTATGGGCAACGGTACCTTCTTTATAACGGTCTTTGTGTGCACATGTGTGTGATGTTTTACCGGCACGTGAATGCGTATCCTGCGCATCATTTGATGAGAAAATGAAATGAAAATGAGCTACTCAATGGATATTTCTATATGTATATATAACATATATATATATGTATAAGGAAATAAATATATGTTGTTTGTATGCGTTTGTGTGTGTGTGTGTGTGTGTGCCGTTAAAGGCGTGGCCGTAACACTTACTTAAGCTTATCGTGTGATGGATGGCCGCTTGTCAGGGCAAACATCATGCAAGTGATAAACAGCAAACTTAATGCCTGCAAGAAAATGTACAATTTCAAGCACAAAAAAAAGACCAAAAGAATGTTATAGAATATGACTAAAAGATATGCTGTAAACTATTTTAATAAAATATGGTTAGTAATTTATATAAATATGTTGCAGAATTTTATGGAATTCCGCAATTTTTCAAACACAAACTCAAATTTCAGATGAGAACTGCTTTGCTATGGCATATATATATATATATATATATATATATATATATATATATATATTTAACGCTTATATACTAATATATAGTAGCATTTTTATTTCTTTTCCGTAAACCCCACAATACATTTTAGTAGCTCTACTTCTTATATATTCACTGAAGTTATTTGTATTATGTTGTCCTAAGGTTTCCTAGAGACTTTTTACTGACTGCTGGCAGCACTGCTATTAAGGCCACCTTTTTTACTGAAACTCCGAAAACCTAACTCCTAAAATCAAAGCTTTTCTATATAAAAATACACACAGCTGCATATCTTTTTATATATAGTTTATCAACTCCGATTTTCTCTTAGCTAACTACGAAACCTCTTAATTTTTCCCTTTTTCTACTCCCTTTAAGCTATGTCCTTTATTTATCTATCTCCTTTCTTCAACTGCTTAAAGTTATTTCCAAACACACTTTTGGGTTTTTATTTTCGTCACAGGGTAAAATTGTATCACAGTTTTCCTGTGTTTAAGTCAAGGGCCACTGGGGCGTATGCGTGATGCTTTAACTGTAGCTTCAACTTGTCCATAAAGAAAACGATAAAATGAAAACATTTTGCTGCTTTTTGCCTATTATAAGGCAACAAAATCTGTCTTTCTCTTTTGATTGGAGGCGTGGCTGAATTTAATAATAGGAATCATAATAATAATAATACCTAAGAAGCAGCTTAAAGGCTATATCTCTGCGCTATAACTGTAATTAGGGCTCAAAAGTTCGTCAAGTGCTTTCCACGATGAAATGTGCTTAAAATTTTTTGTGTTGCAAATAGAAATTTAAGTGGCATCGATTTAAAATTTACATTTTATGGCAAAAAAAAAAAAGAAGAATTTTATTTTCTACTAACAAAAATTGCCTTAAAGCGTATTAAATTAGCAAACGGGAGTTTAAAAGGGAAGGGTAGGGCAGATTGGGTAAAGAAAGAGCTAAATGAAAATTGAAAATTTGAAAATTGCTTTTTGAATATTTTTTTCTCATCACTTTCCAACTCATTAAATATCAACGTTCAAACTGATTGGCCATGTGGTCAAAGTTTTTCCATAGGGCAAAGAAAATCAACAAAGAATAAGACGAAGACGAAGAAGAAGTAGCAGCATTTAGCATTAGTAGACGTAGAAGAAGAAGCAGCAACAATAGCCTTAAGTATTATTTTTTTTTTTGTTGCTTTAAGAATAGATGAGCTACAAATAAGTTTTATCTATTTGCCAAATATCTAAATATTTAAGCGTGTGAACAAAGCATTTTATGGCATGAATAGATAGAGAGAGATACAGTTAGAGCGAAAGAGAGAGAGAGGTAGAGTAAATAAAAAGTAAATAAAGGAAAATGATACACTTGTAGTAAACACAGAGTGAACATAGAGGTGAACCTAGCTGTGCCTAGGGGAGGCGTTCGCCATGGTGGACCCTCAGGGATTACCTTAAAGATGAGTTTGTCATGAGGAGAAAATGCTCCAAATTTGATAGAAACAACAAAGAAAAACGAGAAAAAATGCATTTATAATGAAATGGAAGTAAAAAGGGAGGTAAATTTTGTTGTGTGGAGACAGAAAACTGCAGTTAAAGTTGCAGTAAATGATAATGCCTTGTGATCAACAAAGAGAACAAGGAGCATTTGCAGGAGTGTAACATAGGGCTGTAGGGATGTAAGAAAACAAGGTAGAGAATAATATAGAATTATTTAAAGTTATAAGGATAATAGAGTTAAATATATAAGGGATAATAGAAAGTAAAGAACGTATAAATAAGTGACCATGGAGGACTGTAGGAAAACGCAATTTAAGCAGAGCGAAATAAGTTGATTAAGTGAGGGATTTGCTGAGGCAAAGGGGAAATTGTGTGTGCGCATAAGAAATAGACCTAAGGAAAACTAAACCTGAAGGCCAAAAGTATATAGAAGGGAGGAGGATTAGTTGGAAATTGAAATACATAAATAAACTCAAATTATGACTGTGAGATTTGTGAGCAGAAAATGCATTTCATGTAAAGCTAAGGTGAGAGTGAAGCTAGAATAACATTTGGGTTGCTTTGATGAGGTAAGGGACTAAACTGTGGGTGGGGTAAGAGGGGAAAATGAAAGGTGGTGATGAAATGCAGAAAATGTGGTAGAATTTATGTGTGTAGCATAAAGTATGTTAAATGAATAACAATGATATGTTATGATAGTTTGAATTTTGCGTATAAAACAGAGAGAAAGATAGAAAAAGAGTGGGAAAGAAAGAGAATTTTAATTGAAGTTAACATGGAATTTTTATATGAAAAACTGGATAGAGAAGGGTTATGAGAGGTTGTATGAGTATGTTTGAAATACACTGGAGAACACTTTAACTGTTAACAATTGGAAAACAAGTGAAAGACAGAGAGAAAGAGAAAGAGAGAGCAAATGGAAAACATCAATTGAATAATGAAATTATTTTGCATGGACACTTGAGGGCTCTTTGGGGAGGAGTTGAATGATTAACGCTTGATTAAATAGGAAAAGCACAGTTAAAAAAGTGAAAAATTCTCTCTTTTTATATATATATATATACATTGCAATATTATTATTTTTAACTCTTTTTTTGCTGCTGCTGTGTTGTAAATCCCGCTTACAAAATTTATTCATTACACGCGCGATTGAAGTCAATGAAAACGCAGCAAAAAAAAAATAAAATTGAGGAAAAAAAAGCAAAATTTAAATATTTAAAACTTTGTTGTGGTTGTGCGTAATGTGTGTATGGCTGTGTGTGTGTACTTTCTAAGCTCTTAAATTTGTTTTTTTTTGTTGTATTTTATTTTCAACGCGTTCGACGAACTTTTTAAATGTTTCTTGTCATTTTTCCAATGGGGATTATAAAAATGACATTTTAATTGCCGCCAAGAGGAAAATGTTTTGAGTTTTCCGGTTATATTTTTATTAGTTTTTCCATTTCCCAAACAAGTTTTATTAACTGTTTCGGTTTCTGTTATTGTTACTATTTCTATTCTTGCACTTTATAAAACTTTTAATTGAATTTCCATTAACACTTACTCCTTGGGGTAAAAGCATTTTATATATAAAAATTTATCTTCACTTTGAACTTAATTTTAATTATTATTTACTTATATTTATATTTATGTTTTTTTTTTTTGTATAAGTTTATATATTGTTTATTGTGGGTTGCTTGGTTTTTTTGGTATATTTCTTAACGCAGCTTTTAATCGCATCGCTCCAACAGCGTCTCTGGTCGAAATCAAATTGCATTGCGGCCAAACGCTCGTCGCGGCTTAAATACAAAAGGCAAAAAACACAAAAAAAAACTGAAAGCAAAAAACATAAACAGCAGAAGAAAAAAAAACAAATTAAATTGTTGTTGATACAGTGAAACGTGCCGCAAACGAGAAATGGAAACTATACAAGCCGCAAGTAAGACTGCAACATAGAGAGAGAAAGAGAGAGGGAGCTAAAGTGTGAGCGAACAGTCAGGAGGCAGGCGTAAGTAATGACACGAAGTTGCCCACTTCGAAGTAAGTGAAACAACAACATAATCAACCAACATACAAACAACACACACACACACACACATACATAGAGACTGACCAGCTTATGGAGGCAGGCTGAGCAGCAGGCAGGGTTCAGTAGCGGGTTCAGCTTTATGGCTTGTATTTGGCAGAGAGGCGCACATTAGGGGCAAGTGCTGCAAACTGTGGCATGTTCATACAAATTGAAGTAGTTTCATGTTGTGGCGACTCGCCAGACCACTACGAAAACTTCCTACAAAGGAGCAAAATGAGTAAAATTCTTGTATATTTTGTGAAATTCCTTAATGGTGAAAAGCTTTTAGCATTTGCTGTTTTGACATGCAAATGAGCTTTCTGTAAGCTTTAAAAAGCATTAAGGTGCTTTGTAAGCGTTTTAAGATTATTACGAATGCATTTTGCTGCAGTTGCAAGTAGTTTTTAGCAGCTCTTTGCTTATCTGAAGCTGAACTATGTGTATGAGTGAGCTAAGCTGCAGCTTTAAGCTGTTGTTAAAGCGCTTCGGTGTAACTTTTCACTGTGGATTAAGTAGTAAAGCTGCCTAATACCAATGGCAATAACTTTTCCATATTGGATTGGGATACTTGGTATTTTAAGCAGCTTTAAGGTGCTTTGGAAAGCTCTTTTAAATACGATTTGTAGGTCAGCTTTGAAGCTGTCATAACTTATTCTATAACGAGAAGATTTCTTACAGCTTTGTGCTTAGTTAAATCTTTACTTTATTTAATTCTATATTGCATTTAAACATACTTAAGTTAAGCTAAAAAGTTAACTAATGTTTAGAAGTTCTTTTATACCTTTTAAAGTATAAGATTTACTACATTACTTTATAGCATTAAGTTGCTTTGATAGTTTCTTTCTATATGTATATATATGTGGTTTAAATTTAAGTGTGTTTATTTAAAGCTCTTTGACTTATTGATAAGCTTTGCATTATTCCATTTACAGCTGCTGCTTGGATGTCTAGACAGAATAAAGCTTTATATCATTGGAAAATCAACAGAATGAAGCTTATGTCAAGGATTATTTATTGTCTTCAACTTAAGGGAAAAAGTTTTAAAAAGTCTATTGTCAAGGTAAGTGAAATATTCAAGTTTATGATATAAAGCAATATGCCGTAGAATGTACCCTACACTTTGAGTGCCAAATCATAGTTGATAGTGAAAATACGAGAAAGAGTACAAAGAGTATAAGAAGAAGCAAAAGACGCACAACGGCAATCACATTAACAGCAACAAAAACATAACAACAATATACTAAAATCAACACACACACATACACATGCATATAGATACATTAAGTAAGAGGCACACACACATATATATGTGTGTAGACTAAGCGCATTCGGAACCAACTCGAATAGATGCCAACAACATTGTGAAAAGCCACCGAACATGTGGCAACAACTGAAAGAGTGTGGCAGGCAGTGTTATATGGTTAGAGCGGAGTATAGAGTGTGGTTTAGAGGAGGGGGGAGGGGGGAGGGCGATAGTCAACTTGGCAGCGCCAAAGTCAAAAGCGTAATTGAAGCTTGTGTCTCAGTTAAACGCAGGCGATTATGTCTACTGGCTTTTCATGGTGAGCCGCGACGGTCGCCACAGACAGTAAACAACACACGAACACACACATGCACACAAACACACACACACAACAACAACAACAATAGTTGTTGGCAGGTTAAACTTGCCACAAGGATTATGCAGCCTGTAGCTGCTTCCTGGTTGCCTAAAAGCCGCCTCCTCTCCCCCTCCCCTCACCACCGCACACCCAAAGACCCAACAAATAAACACAGAAACCTACACAAACACAAACCCAAAACCGTAACCGTAACCGTTACCGTTAACGTTAACCCAAACGAAAAAGCAAATCCAAAAACCAAAAACCCAAAACTGAATCTGTAACCGAAACCCAAAGCCAAACCGCAAACGAATAGAAAATAAAACAAAAGCAAAAGGAAAATTAAAAGAGAGAAAAACAAAACATTTTTATATAGAAAAAAAAAATGGAGAAAAAAAACGATTTGATTTTACCATTTGGCTCTTAACGAAGTCATCACAAATTTAGCTGGCTAAAACGTTGAAATATGTCGCAGATTTATGCCTCTACCTCCCTCTGCCTCATGTCCCCCTTCCCCTGCATATCACTCATACAAAGAGTGTTGCTTTCTCGCTTCAACTTATGGCTAAGCACTTTGGAATTGACAGATTTTGTCAGTGGCAATTTAAATGTGCAACGAGGCAGAGACAACAGCAGCCGCAGCCGCAGCTACAGCAACAATTGCTGCAACAACAACAACAACAACGACAGTTGCAACAACGTCATGAAATTGCAATTGAGTTGATTGGCATTTGGCATTCTGGCCTGGCCAAGGGGGTAATGCAACTAATGGGTAATCCATCTAATGCAGGAAGCGCCAACAGCAAAAAGCCACAAAACTTAATGAGACTGAATGAAACACAAAATGTGACATTAAATCATTGGATTTATTGTAATCATTGGATCAAAGCTGAAGCTTTTAATGAAGCTTTTAAATATACCAATGCCAATGCATTGGCATTTTATTTGTACAGTTGCAATTTACTGACAAATGCTGTGAAAGCAGTTAAGCAAAACAGCTTCAAAAAGGGGAAGAGCTTAAATCTGACTTGAAAATAAATCTGAATATGTCAATGAATCTATACATTAAGGAGATCCATTGAGCTGTTTATTGCAAACAAATGAAACTAAATGATATCGAAAGTAGTTATAGCTTTTATATGTGGTTCATGTATATAGTTGAAAAAGCGCATTAAAGCTGTGAAAGAACTTTGGGAATAGCCAAATGGGAGCAGCTTAGATTAAAAGATTTTCTTTGTGACAAAATCTATTTCTAATGATGCTGAAGCAAAGCGTTTAAAAATTGCTCTAAAGTTGGATGAACTTAGTCTAAAAGCTGCTGTAAAATGCATTTAAAGCTAGTCTAAAGATGCTTTTACATAATAAGTGTAACATTTAAAGATTTTTATAAGAATCTTTCACTCTAGACGAATGAATTCAACTGATCTAAAGTCTTCACAAAATGCTGAAATAATGTGCTTCGAAGCTGCTTAATAACCTTAGGGAAATTTTCATTGAAAAGCTCCTCTAAAAGATAATATTTGACTGTGAAGAAAAAGGAACTTTGGCCTTTAAAAACGTACTGAAATAAGAAGATTTTAAAGTTTCTTAAAGTTCCAAGTAAAACCTAGTTAAACAACGCTGGTTTAGATCAGCTCCAATAACAGATTTCAAGCACTTTAAACTGTATGTATTCATAATATGCCAAATTTTTTACAAGCTTTATTCAATTGATAAAGTGCAAATTGAACAGCTTTAAGCTCTCATTGGTGCACTTATCATAATTAAAATGGTCCCAGGCTGAACATCTGCAATTATCAGCTGTCCCCAACACAAGCATCATATGGAGTTAATGGAGCATTTATAATGAAACGTCATAAACTGGTTTTGAGACCCATTTGCAGTACGGTAGTTGATTGTATAACACTAAACAATAACATTAGCAATAATTACAGAGCTTGTTATAAACTTGGCTAACTGGCAGGCAATGGTCAAAGACAGTTTACAGTTGGTCAGCAGCTCATCAAATTGCCATTGCCAACTCGTCTGCAACAGATATTTTCCGCACAAATTAACAGCCAAAAGACGAAAAAAAAAAACAAGAAAAATGAAACGAAAAACGAAAGCAAAAAAAAAACACGAAATATGAAATAATATTTTGTACTCGTTTTCACTTTTTTTTTTTCTTTCTATGCCCATTATATAACAATATGCTATTTATATTATTAGTATTATTATTAATATAATGATACATATAATATATATATATAGTATATATATAAAGAGCTAAAGAGATATATATCATATCTTTAAGTATATATATTTATAATGATTTATTGCCCTACGCCAATTGCTCTGCAATTGCAGAAACAGACTTGTCTTTCAGTGTACAAACTATGTATGTGTATGTGTGCAGTGTGTATGTGTTTGCTGTGTGTGTTGTGGTGTTGTGGTATTGTACGCGTACGAGGAGGCAATTAAATTTGATGATATAATCCATTGCGGACTCATAAAACCAGAGCTAAAAATCCAAATACTTTCGGAGTAAACAAATTGCGACCGGTTACCACCGTGTTGCCGGCTACGGCAATGCCTCTTCCTTCCCCCCTCTCCATCTAACCTCCCTTGCCAGCAGCTATGGTAGAGTGTATCTAGTTAACAACCACTGCGTATACGTAATGGAAGCATTGGCAAGTGTCAAAATAAAAATTCATATTATTAATTGAACAACATTGAGCCAAAAAATAAAAATCGTTTGTTGTTTGGATCATTAGCAGTACATTAAGTGTATGTGACAATGACAACGACAACGATAACACACACCAAACAACAAATAAACAACCAAACAGCAAACAACAATAAACAAACAACGGAAACAGCAACAAATATAACAACAACAACAACAAGGAACAGCTTAATGAAAGGCTTTCAATCAAACTGCCAAACCGCCTTCAGCTGCTCAATTCATTGGTTTTCCTTAACAATTTCCTTCATATCTATCACTCTCTCTCTCTCTATTTCCATGTCATTCGTTGTTCAATTGGTACAATGTATGAAAAGGAAACAGTGGGACAGAAGAGATGAAGTGTGAAAGAAGGAAAAAAAAACAGAAAGTGGTGCAAGGCCAAGGGACTCGCTCAATCAATTGGCCAGGCCGTTTGGTTAAGGCCACATTTTGCTAACCTGTTGGCCAAGCGGCGCCACAAGCAAATATATAATGAAAAGAAGGCGCAACTTAAAAAGAAATCGTAAACCTTTTGCTTTCAAACAAGGGTTGCTTTAAAAGTTTTCAACTAGCTGAAAAGCTTCAGCTATGAAAAAATGTCCTTAGGGTATTTAAGTTTCTCTTTTAATATTATTTTGCAGCCTTTAATCTTTTAGTGGCAAATTCTGTTTCTGCTTACAAGTGCATTGATTTGCTGTTTCCACTGTTAATTTCTCTGTCTGCTAGTAAAAGAATTTTAGATTAACATTCTGGTATAATACTTTCCAGTTTAACTAATCGATTTGATCTTCTGCTAGTGAGCTGTGTCTTTTCTTTAGACTTTACTTGTTGCATTTCTAGTGAATTTGGCTTAAAGCTACATAAATCCTAATCCTTACTCAGAAACTATTGTCAAACTTTTTCTTCTTTACCTTTTACTTTGGCTTCATTTATAATGAAAGTATCTTAAGGATCAAAGCTTCAGTCTTAGGGCAACCAAGCTTTAACTCCGAGATCTCCAGAGGTTTCATACTAAGGCTTATCATGCGAAATGTTTACTGAAAAGTATATGATTTGTTAGTAGGAATCCTTCAATATATGTTTGAATATGAAATAAATCTAAAGTAAACAAAGTAAGATTACTTTTTCAGCTTTTTTTCCGAAGGTTTCTCTGTCCCATATGTACTCTTTGGATATCCCTGAAATGATCCAAAGAAGGTTTTGGTTTACTTTAAAGACTTTTTATATGGATAACGAAATAAGATAAGATAATGTCCAACTATCTGCAAATTTTTTTATATCTCTGGAAAGATAGGCTATTGTTTTATATTTTTTAATTTAACTTACATAGCTACCCTCGCTACTAGCAATGAGCAATGACTCGGGGGAAAAGGATTATCGAAATGTAAGCGCCCGGAAACCGATGGCCAATACATCAGGCCAGTTTCTGTCTTCATTTCCTTAACCAATAAATTTTCACTTAACTATGTCGCTGGAGCGGCATGCAACATTCAATAGTTCGCTGGCTTGTTGCTGGTGCTGCATGGTATAGCAATTGTACGCTGCATGCCACATGCTTTATGTCCATGTTGAATCCGATGCGAGCATTGTTTGTTGTGGCTTTTGCATTGCTGTTTCTGTTGTTCTTGTTGTTGTTTTTGTTGTTGTTGTCTGTGTGACACAATTTTCCCGTTTGGCTTTGGCTCGTAAATTGAATTGACGGAAGCGCGTTAAAGTTGCAACAGCTGTCTTCCAGCCCAAACCTAACCAATACAATACAATGTTGCATGCCCCCGAAAGAAAAAAAAAATAATACAAATATTTATCGCAAATTTATGTATAATACATTTTGCATACGTTTATTATATGGCGACAATCAACTCGTCTCCAACATACATAGCATACGTTGCCACATGCCACATCGCTGTTTGCCACATTTGTTGTGGTAATTTATCGACTTGTTAAAGACACATTTGAAGTCCTGGCTTACAGCAACTAAAGCTTTCTGGTCAAGCGTTGGTTTCTTCCTACTTTTATTTTTATTTTCTTTTATTTTCCTCTGCAAGGCAAATGGCAATGTGGCAAGTGGCAAGTGGCAAGACATTTGGCAAGTTCAGCAAACTTTTACTATTGCCACAACACTAGAGCACGAGGCACTCACTTGGCTTGCTTACCATCAATGGCCATAAATTTCAAGCGTCTCTCTCTATCTCTCCCTCTTCCTCTCTCGCCCAATGTTTCGACCATAAAACGTGCTGCATACAGCACAAAATCTTATGCTACACACATACACATGGCATTTCCACACTCATACCCCTTACACCCAACTTGACACCTGCAAAAGCAAAAAAAAATTACAACTAAAGTTTTTGTTTTGTTTTGTTGTTGGCCAAAATAAACAGCTAAAACTCACACTCGAACACAAATGAACTCAATGCCACTTGAATTTATGGCCAGTCTCCGGTTGTATGCATGTGTGTGTGCTCTTATATATGTGTGTGTGTGTGGCAAGGTCATTCTGATGAAGTCAGCCAGCAATAGTTTAATACTCATTTATTTATCTTTAAACCTCACAAGGCAACAACCAATTCGCTGATCAACTTTTGCTTTACTTCATACCAGGGTAAAGGGCTAGAAAAAGCAGGTCAAACTCTTGGCTTAAAGTTGTTTTTAGTTAGCCATTGGTAAATCTATGTTACCCCTGAGCTTTCTGCGTGTGTGTGTTGTAAGCTGTCAATATACTGAAAGTTGTGCATTTAAATCCAAAATGATAACATCAATGGCTACATAGAATATCAATAGATTTTGCCAGGCGAACTGCTGCTAACACTAGGCGCATTGGGTTGCTGTCCCTGCTAAGGTTCAGTCAAAATTGTACATGATACGTTTCATACATTTCTATGGTAAATTATCACATGCAGTTGGTATTCTAGAGGAGTTGCCCAAGTTGATTTTTACAATGGTGATTGAGGAGTGTTAAGTTCGAATTTTAGCATAGTGAATGTATGTATTAATAGGTTTTTTGTTGCTCGTAGTATATATATAAATATATATATATATATATATATATAGACCTGTTGCGAGAGAAGCCAACAATAGGGAAGCCTTTATAGTACTTTCTGTGATCTTAGTAATGAAATGAAGTCAGCGAATATACCGATGAATATCTATATTTGATATATATCACCATATATATATCTTTATTTGAGTATAAATTTCAGTTACAATAGAACAGCAGCAAAGTATTGTAACCAGGGACAACAATCAGCTGCATTTATGGAAAATTGCATGTAAATTTCATAGTGCAACAGTTGCATATTGCAGCAGTTTGCACATTGGTTTATAATGAAGTTAAAAATCGACTTTCAGTATGCATATTTTTATCATTAATTCAGTTCATTTCCTCAATGCATTGAGCCAATAATATGCCAATATTTAAGAGCATAATGAATATATATATATATATATATATATATATATATATATATATATATAAATGTATAAACTGAGACGTTCAACTGGCGCATAATATGTTAATTGAAAATGCAAAAAAGTTAAACAAGCAGCATAAATGCAGTTACCACTGCAAGCTGTACCTCCCCCCCAACACCCACTTACCCCCCACCCAATGTGGTAAAAACGTGCATAATTGAAGCTGATTAATGTAAGTAATACATAAAGGAGAAACAGAAACAGAAAGAGAGAAGCAGGCAGGAAGCATATGTTAATTAACTTCATCCTTCTTCTCTGCTTTTGGTTTCATTTCCAGTTTTTGGTTTTTTTTTTCTTTTTCTCTTTATCTTTTTCTTGTATAATTCAGATTACACTTTTTTTTATTGTTTAAGAATGAATTGAATTATTTAGTTTTATTTTTTATGTTTTTGTTTTGCTTTCTTTAGTTGCAGTTGTTTTTTTTTTTTGTTTTGTTTTGTTTTTTTTTCTTTGAAAACTTTGTTGAAAATTTTTTACTTTTGTTTGTGATTTTCTTTTTTGTAACAAACTTCGTAATAAAAATCATAATGTTAATGATAATATTAATAATGATTGTAATAATAATGATAATGCAGCATGTTTCTTTAACATATCTCTTCTATATATATATATATATATATGCATGTGTGTATGTGTTTGTATGTGTGTATATAAAGAGAGAGATAGAGAGATAAAGAGAGAGATAAAGTTTTCTATATAAACGATTTACCTAGAAAACAATTTACAAATATATATATATAAGATAATATATATATTTACTTATATAAAAAACGAATTCATCTAGTTAAACTAATATATAATCATATAAAAAACGATTTATACATACTCTTAGATCAGATATATATATTAATATATATATAATCATATATATATATCTAAATTTTATTGTTTATCTCTCACGTTCGCTAAACATTTTCTGTGCTGCTTTCTGTTTGTTGTTTTTTTCTTCTCTTTTGTTTTTGTTTTTAATTTGTATTTTTTTTATGTATTTCTGTTGTAATTTTCTTTTTTCTTTATTTTTTTCTTAAATATATTTTTCCTGCCTGTTTCTAGGCTGTTTTTCTTGTAGGCGCAAATCAAACGTAAAAAATTTGCATTTTTTTTTTTAAACTAAAAACAAAATAGTCGAAAAAAGCAACAACAAAAGAAAATTGCTTTAAATTTAGCAAACAAAAATTTATAAATTCAAATTTAATTTAAAAATATAAATAGTAAGAAGAAGAAATTTGCTGCAATAAAATAGAAAATACACAAAACAAAGAAAGATAATAATAAACGAACGAAACAAAATAACAAACAAAATATTGCGTATACGCCGCGTTCTGCAGACAAAACGCTGTAAGCTGTTGTGCCTTTGCTATGTGTGTAGGTGTGTAAATGGTGTGTGAGTGTGTTTATGAAATTTGCTGTTTGCTTATAGAAAAACAAGCGCTATTATACAGTTTATATATGCACAGTAAACACTGCCTAAAGCGACGCTTGCATTGATGTATACAGTTGAGTTTCCATTTTTTGTTTTGACCATGTTTACAATTACAGCTAAATAAAGCTGTTTTGTTGCTTTGGCAGCTATATTATTTGTTTTAAAGTATAGCTGCTGGTATCACCTTAGGCAGTCTTTACTGTACTTAAAGCCTTTTTATTTGCCTATGTATTGCTTTAGTTGCTTTAGAAACTAAATATTTTGTTTTTGCTTTAATCATTTCATTATTTCTTCCACTCCTTTTTATCATTTATAACTGTCAAAAGCAGTGTAGCCACGCCTATAAATTTACTATGTATTTGTGTGTGTGTTCAATGTGTGTGTTTCTGTGTTTGGTAGTGTGTAAGTCATACTAAAGGCTTATGTTTCATATTGAAATGAAAGCGTTGCAGCTGCTGTTCATGATTCAATTTTCAGTTGGTTTTCTTTTTTGTTTTTGTTTATACTTTTTTCTCTTTTCTTTATTTTTATTATTATTATACTCTTTTAAGGGGCATTTCATTTTGTTTTTATTTATATATATATGTATATATATATATATACATAAGTATATATATATATATATATTTATTGTAAATATTCTAACATAATAATATGCTGTTATATGCTTAATTATAATTTAGATTTACTTGTGTTTCTGTTCTGTTCTTCTTTCTCTTGCTGTTTCCATTTGTTATTTTCTTTTTCCATTTTTTTTCTTTATTTATTAAAAATTTTAACCATTTTGTTTTTTCATTTTTCATTTTGTTTTTCTTTTTTTTTTGCACTAAAAACTTAGCATAAAAATTTAACAATTTATATATTTGTTTTTTGTTTTTTTTTTTTTGTATTTATCTTGTATATATATTTTATATATATAGATACTCCATTTACTTTTATTTATTTTTATTTTTTATTTTTAATTAATCAACTTAACTGCATTCTATAATTATAATTATTAACTTTTTCTTTTGTTTTTTTATTTATTATTATTATAATTATTATAACTTGTTTTCATACGAAAAGCTGCTCCCTTTTTTCATACCTTTTTCTTTGTATAAATTAAAACTAATATATATATATATATACTATATATAAGAGTGTGTATGTATGTGTGTGTGTGTATGTGTTATGTATGTATATGTATGTGTTAATGTGTTGTATATATATATAAAGTATTTTAACTATTACTTTATATTTATTTTGTTTAACTTCTTTTTACTTTTTTAAGGCCAAAAATTTTGAAACGTAAATTTTCAAGTGAATTTTTTATGTTTTTTTTCTAAATATTTTTTTTACTGAAAAATTTGTTTAAACTGAAATGTAAAATTTATCTATTTTAATATATGAAATTTAAGTTGCTTTTGCGTTTTTTTTTAAATTTCTCGTTTATTTTTAATAATATATTTATTTTTTTTTTATTTTGTTAATTTTCCTTTCAAATAATCAACAGAATTTTGTATGTTTTGTCTGCATTAGGGGTATTCCATGTTATTGTTTATTTACCAAAAGTATAGCTAAGCAAATTTGTTTATAAACAAAGAGTTTTTTGTTGTTGTTGTTTTGGGAATTGTCAGGGGCGTAGCGTAAGTGGTTGGATAGGGGGTGGGGGCATAGGATTTTTTACTTAAGACACACCAAATATCACCTATAATAATCAAATGTGTTGTTAATGTTTTTAATGCTTTAAGGCTAACTAATGTGTATGTATGTGTGTGAAGGTGTATGTATGTATATATGCATGTGTGTGTGAGTGTGTGTAACGTCTTTGTATAGTCAGTCATTTTATTTTAGTAGTAGAAACAAACTAAAAACAGGGCGCAAAATTATATTTTGTCTTTAAATGGGCGGGCACATTATGTATCGCTGTGTATATATGTGTGTGTGTGTGTTAGTTAGGATAAATGTGGGCGTGGCTAGGTTAGAATTATGCTGTCCGTTGTTTTGTTGTATAAATGTGACGTGCGGTCCATCAGTCTGTTTTTAAATTTATTTATTTTCCTTATTTTTTTTTGTTTTCCAACTTAAAGCATAAAAAATTTGATATTTTACGCAGAGTTTCAACGTATTTAATTGTGTTGTTGTTGTTGTTTTTGTTTAACTTCTTCATTTTATTATTATTATTTATTAATATATATATTTAATATTCTTTTCCATTCTCTTTTTAAGTTTAAAGTTTAAACTAGTTATTTTATTTATTTGTTTTCTTTTGTTTTTTTATTACAATCTTGTTAACGCTTTTAGATGCATTTTATGTATATAAAAAGTATTTTGTGTGTGAGTGTGTATGTGTGTGTGTGTGTGTGTGTATGTGTTAGCTAATAAACTATTAAAGTCTGTTAATGCTTCATTTATATATATATATATAAACATATATATATAGATTTATGTATATATATAACTACTAAACCTTGGAACCGGAATTTTTGCTTTTTTTTTTGCTTGGGGGATTTGCTATAAAAAACGTATCGAACGAAAGTTATATTAATATATATATATATATGTATATATATATATATGCATATATATATATATGCTGCTTCTTCTTTAACAGTTTTGTTTTTTTTTTTAATTGTCATTAAATGTTAAACGTAAATTGTAAAAACGTAATCAATAATTATATAAGAACACATTTTTCCGAGATATATTCGATTGTTTTTCTTTCTTTTTGCATTTTTCTTTTTGTTTTGCTTCTCTCTTTTTTGTTATTTTAATTTGTAGTTATAAAAAATGATATATTTAATGTATATATATAAGTTGTATATAGTTCATATATATATACACATAGTTTGTATATATAATACAATTTTTTGTTTTCCTTTCTTATTTTTTCTTTGCTTTACTCTTCTTTTTATTTTATTTTAGTTTACAACAAAAGGCAGAGACAACCTAAAGGGTCTAGAGTTCAATTTAAACTGAGCTCAGATCAAAAATTATATATATATCTGTATATATATAGAAAAACTTAAAAAAAAACAACGAAACATAACGAAAGTTGTACAAATTTTGGTTTTTTTTTTAACTTTTTTTTAAGTACTTGGCAAAAAACAAAACAAACTGAAAAATGAATTATTATTTTTTTATAAATTTAAATTTAAATTTTGTTTTTTTTTTGTTGTTTTTTGTTTTGTTTTTCGTTTTGCTAAAATGCATTTTGAGTTGTGTATTTTTTGTATATTTTGTCTATGAAGCGAAAGATTAACTGAGTTTTCTTTTGTTTTTCTTTTCCTTTTCTTTTATATATATATATAGAAGTTTTTTCCTTACATTTTCTTTGTTCTAGAAAAAAGGTTCCATTGTTTTTATTGTTTTTTTTTTTTGTATATAATATAATATTTTTGAAATATTTTCATTTACTTTTTGTTTTTCTGTTCTCTTTTTTGTAGCTTTTTCTTGTTATGTAATTGCATTTTGTTTTTGTTTGTTTTGTTTTAAGTGAATCCTTTTTCCAGGATCACATCCTTGGTTGTATGCTAGCTTAAATGTTGATAAAGTTGTTGTTGTTTGTTGTTGTTGTTGTTGCTGTTGCTTTTTTTGTTGCTGTTGTTGTTGTTGTTGGTTATATGCCTGCTGCTGTTGAGTTACAGCTACAGCCGCTTCAGTCGTCCAGCTGCAATTGTTGTTCAGGTGTTGCCGCTGTTGCCAATATTTGTATGGGGCAAACGGCGGCAACATCTGCCACAGTACCGCTTGTGGTTTGTTGTTCCATAAAATGCGGCTCTGGTTATGTTAAGTCCTGTTGTGAATCTATTGAGAATAGCTCCTTGTATAACGCTGGAAAAACAACGTTCGGATGTTGTTGCTTAAATTTGCTCAATGATTCCATATGCAAAATCGAAATATCGCTGAAAGAATTCAATTCAAATTTCAATTAATTTTATCAATTATATTTATAATTAGTTCAATTATTAAACTAACCGGAAATTGGGTATGTTATTGAGGAGCGTGTCCAGCACGGTAACATCGCCCTTGAGCGGCGCATGATTCGTTTCCAGCTCCTGCCGTATTGCATTCATGCTCAGATTGAAAAGCCTCTGTATTTCCGTATTGCCGCGCACTCCATTGCGTTCTTTAGTTAAAGATTGAAAGAGAGATATATATTACATATACATAGTTACAGTTATATATAGTTTGATACTTACCTGGCCAGAGCAATACTAAGCTCTGATATAGCGCCAGTTCGGTTTCAGTCAGTTTTAATTCAGCTATTGATTTAGCTGTTTGGAAAATGCGTGACACCAGACGCATCTCATCCGAATCGGATGTGTAGAATGCCTCTTGTGGCAGCATCACATCGCCATACAGTACAGCGTTCTGAGAGAGATCTAGCAATCTGGACATGCGAACAATCGCCAGCTCAAATGAGCCCGTCTTCAGCAATAATATCTAAAGCGAAATCATAAGAAATTAGAAAATTATTCCAATTTATATATATATTATATATAATCTTACCTGATCATCCTGACTGAGCCGCATAAAGCCCGGTATTAGCTTTGCAAATTCGATTATATTTTGTATCATTTGTGTCAGCTTCTCGGCGCAGTCCAGCCATAGCTCCTCCTGGCCCAGATTTTTATAATAGAGTATGCGTGATAGATCCTAGAGGGGGAATGGATTGCAAATTGTTATAGATAAGTATAGGGATTTGAAGTATATGATATATATGTGTATATTAAGTTAACAACATGTATACTAGTTGATATTATTGTTCATAAAGGGGCGTCTAAGGCTGCATCTATATAAATCTTTTTCGATAGTTCTGTTGTGGCTCTACCTTCACTTTTGGGCTGTATAAAAGACACTTGGCTTATAGATAGCTTAACTATTGCTTTTGAGTTATTAAACTATTGCCAAATATATATAGAAATACGTTAACTAATCTTTGTATAAGTTATTTGCTTTTACAATAAGCTATCTCATAGATGCTGCTGTTGAATTTATGAGTTTCTCTTGAATTTTTGAACTAGTTGATATCAATGGTGCAGCCTTTTGGACAAAGCTATATAGAAGTCTACTTTATATAATTTTTGCCTAGTACTATATAGTATGTGGTATAATATAGTATATGATAATTTTATCAATTTCCCCTTTAAGCCATATGATATTTTCCCTAAACTATGGGAAGTATCTACTGAAGTTGCGTTCAAACGTTACCCTATCATTTCTATAGCATTTGATTGCTTTCTCTGGTCAGTTCCTAGATAAAAGTTAAAGTTAAAGCATCAAATTTATATAATATATAGAAAATTTATATTATCTTTTGAAAATATAAAGTATATCATCACTTCTAAAGACGAATTACAGCTGTTAAAATGCTGGCAATATAAGAATTTGCTTAACTTTTAAGTTGCTTTGGAAACTATACAAATCGCTTGGCATTAATATAATTTCTAATGACTTTAACTAACTATTGACTTAATTAACTTTAAGCAGTATACTCTGTTCATATTTAATTAATCACCTGCGGCTTTCGGAACATATCATTCACAGATTCCAGTTTGGTATTTGTGTTTGCATGCGCCTCTGCCAGGGTTTTGATCAGCACATCGTTGATATCGCCATCCGCTATAGGGATTACATAATATATATATATAGATTAGTTGGTGATTATGATAGGTATGATTATTATTGTTACCATGACTAATAAATTCGGCATCGATCATTGTACTGCGTGGCTCATATGTGGTGCTATCCACATAGTCAGCCGATATATCATATTGCATGGTCTGCTGGGGTGTTACAGAGGCCGAATAGCCATAGGGACTACCATAACCCACCTCATTGTTCGAGTAGCCACCACTATAACTATTGTAAGAAAGAGATAGATATATCAGTATATATATGTAGTAATGTATATATGTGTAATATCGTACCTATTGTAGTTGTTGTGCTGCAGTTGATCACTGCTTGAAGGCGTCTGTGTATCATAGACAGAACTATCGGGTGCCGCATCACTTTGTGCACGTAATTGTGCCCGATGGAAACGCACCTCATCCTCCACTTTTTCCCTCTGTTTCTTGGACATTCTACCAAATTTTACAGCTGTAAATAATGCAAGCATAAAGAAATGATAGATGATTAGTTCAATTTGTTTATATTGGAAATACATATAAAATCTTTCATCTTGGTCTACCATCACGACTCATTCCCAATTTTAGGCACTTTTGCAGTCTACAGTATTGACAGCGATTCCGATTGACACGATCCACAACGCATTGCTTATTACGGGGACACTGATAGTTAACCACAGAGCTCTGCGATCGCCGAAAGAATCCTTTACAGCCCTCACAAGTGATAACGCCGTAATGCACGCCCGATGATTTATCCCCACAGACTTTGCATGGAATTATTTCAATTTGAGCTAAAAATATATACAAAAGATAAAATATGAATTAAGTATTTTATGATGCTTAGAAAAAGTTGTCAGATATTTATGTAGACTATATATATACTATATATATTTGTATATGTAAAGATTTTAATTAAAAATATTGCAATCAAGTTGCCACACAAAATGGATATGCAACATCAAATGAATGCCATGAGCTCTGGCGTAAGTTCTAGCTCAATGTCTACAGATTGGATATCTACCATATATACTATATATTACTATAACATATGATTCCCAGACCACTATAATAGCTGCAGAATTTGATGAGGGTGTCATCATTGCTGCCGATTCACGCACAAGTTCGGGCAACTTTGTCGCTAATCGCTGGACGGATAAACTGACCAAGATCACGGATAAGATATATTGCTGTCGCAGTGGCTCAGCATCCCATACACAAGTACTGGCGGATCATGTTAGATATACCATGTATGCCATGGAGATACAGTTTAATCGTTCTGCCTATGTAAAAGATACAGCAATGGAATTCCGTAATCTCATCTATAATACACGCAATAAACTGCTGGCCAGTGTAATTGTAGCTGGCTGGGATGAGACGGCGGGTGGACAGGTGTATAGTGTACCCATAAGTGGTTTGGTGGTGCGTGAACATTGTGCTATAGCTGGTTCAGGTTGTGCCTTCATCATGGGCTATGTGAATGACCATTATTGTCTCAATATGACCAAGGAGCAATGTATTGAATTTCTGATCAAATCTGTACGTTTAGCCATACGCTCCGATTCACATTCCGGCGGCATTATACGTATTGGTATTATCACCAAAGATGGCGTAGAAAGTCGTGTCAGTTGTGAGGATGATACAAATTTACAAAAGTTTGCTAACGATTTACTCTGGAACCTAGAATTTAATGCCACTAATTATACGCAATTCTTTTGACAATTCTTCTACTCATTTCCTTCTTCAATTTATCAGTCAACTCCCTCAACTCTCTCTCTATATATATATATATACTTAGTTCGATTCTAGATTTACGCCTCGTTAAGTAACTTTGTTATTTGTTCCGCCTATTTCTATACAAATTGTTGCCATATGCTGTTGCTGTTGCTGATACTGCTTAACCCTTTTGCCCTTTTCCCTACGACAATGCAAATTGTAGCAGTTGCAGCAGACAATTTGCCACAACGCCCCATTAGGATTATTACTTGGGTTCAGTAGGTTGCCCCATTGTCATTGGCCAACAACCCGTTGTTGTTGTAGTTCTTAGCTATTACGCAATAGCAAATCTATTCAGTCTACTTATGCACCAAGTTTTTTTCTCAGTGTATTAACTGCAGCATAAAGCGATTAAAGTGCCTTAAGCCACTTGTTTTTGCCTAGACAATGGGAATCGCTGCCGCTGCTGCTGTCGTTGCTGCTGCTGCTGCTGCTCAGTTTCAACTATTCAACTAAATTTTGTATGCGAGGGTGTTCATTTGTATATGTGTGTGTGTGTGTGTGTGTATGTGACAGACGACAGCTGTTGGGATTCCCTCGGAGTAGCATGCAACAATCCTTTGCCACGATGATGTAATTTCTTAGCGCGGCACACACAAAGAGAGCAACAGACGCAGCAAAAACAAAACAACAAACAATTCATGCTGATCATACAACAGCATACACACACACACACACACACACACACACACACACACATACATATACACATAAACAAAGAGTAATCAACAGAGCGCGTGAAAGGTAGAAGCAGAGAGGGAGAGAGAGAAAAGCAGCAGCAGAACTGGTTCTAAGCAGCGCTTTGATGCTGCGACTGGGCCATGCAGAGTTGATTAGTACTTCTGCTGCTACCCAATCTACCCCCTTTCCCTCCACCTAACCATTCTGCACTTAGCACTTTACCCGCTTGCCGTTAGCCGCAAACAAAACGAATCCGCATTCATTTGCGCCGCTGTCTCGCAGCGAACGTATTGTGTAATCTAGCGCTTTGCGTATTTACCCACGAGGATGAACGATGCGCGCTGAACCGAAAGCAGACAAACACAGACGCAGTCAACATCAGCAGCAGCAGCAGCAGCGACAGAGGGCAGCACTGGCAGAGGCCGAAGCAGCACCACGAACAGCAGCAGCCGCAGACAGACTCCAAAATGCAATTGAAAAATGTGCCAAGTCGCTGACGTCGCTTTGTTACTGCTGCTTGCGCTCAGTCGCTGCTGCTGCCGCCGTCACTGTTGCTGTCGCTGCTACTTTTGCTGTTGCATTGGGAGAAATGTGTGACAGTTGATGAGCGTCAGAGCGATGAGTAAGTGACGTCTCTGTGTATGTGTATGTGTGTGTGTATGTGTGTTTGTGTTTGACTGACTGAAATGTTTTTCAAGTGTCAATGAACTTTCTCAACACGGCAGTATCACACACCATAATACAAATCATACAGCACACACACACACATACACACACAGACACATACTCAAACTCATTCTCATTCCTCATAAAATTCTCAAGAGTAAGCGATGCGAATGTAAAGACAAAAACATATTGAAAAGAAAGTTCATATTGCTCTCTTTCACAACGCTTTGCGCTCTCTTTATTCTTAAACATGCGCGCCCGTTCGTCTCTTCCTTGTTCACTCGCATACTCTCTCTTACTTGGCGCTCTTTAAATATGCAAATACAATTGCAGCATAAAGAGAGACGCGTCGCATCGCATCGCAATGCAACAGACAGTTTTTTGTATTATATTGAAATGTGTGTCGTCACCAGCGGGTTGACTGTGTCTATCAAAACGAGTGGGTGGGCAGACGACGACGTCAACGTCAACGTCAGCGTCAGCGTCAACGGCAACGTCAACGTTTGACGTTTTGAGCAACGATTAAAGCGCTTTAAAGCTATAAAATTCTTTGATATTATGAAATGCATGATGCGTGCATGTGCTTGTCTGTCTGTCTGTCTGTCTGTCTGTGTGTGTGCAAAGCTTTGCGAGACGTTAACCAAAATATAAACACATGCACACACACACATACACACACACGCACAGGCAGCAAGATAAATTTGTATGTAATTATTTTTTATCGGCTTAACTTTGGCTGCAAAAGTGCGTGCAAGTTTTTTTTTTTTGTTTTTTTTTTAAAGGCGGATAATCAGAACGCATTTTATATATGTAAACAGATACTGTACACACACACACACACACACGTACACATACTTATACTGACAGCTTTACCGTTATGCAGCACATAAATATGCAAAAGGCATTTTCTTTATTATATTTTTTCGTGCGTTTATTTTGTGCATTTTTCGTGTCTCAACGACAATTGAAACAGTTAAAGCTGCAGTCAGTTTAAGCAAGTAATCGATAATGTTATCGATTGGCAAGTGTGCCAGAAGTTATGCGATTGAAGCTGCTTTTGAAGTAAATGTGAGGCAGAGCTTAGGCGGCTTTAGAGAGCAGTAAAAATGTTGCCCAGAATGGAATATATTATATATATTGCTTTATATATAGCATAAACTAATCGATAAATTATATATATATATTTATATATATATATATCAATTGAAATATATATATATTTAAGGGAATATAATACTTCATTTAAGTTTTCGTTAGAGTCATAGCAGAAGCCTTACTATAATTATCGATTAGCATAATAAGCTGTTGTTATGTGACGCTATATGCATGTCACGTCACGTCATGTGCAGTTAAGCTAACATACAAATAGTTGTAATTAAGCATATGTTAGTATGTTGCAAGCATTAAAAATGATAAATTAATGATTTTCATATATATATTTATAGCTTCTTTTGCTTTCCCTAAAAGTAATACAAGATGTCGCTTATTTATATATATATATGTATATATGTATGTGTGTGTGTGTGTGTGTATGTGTATTGTTGTATGTACTTTCATATGGTACACAAACAATGAAATAATAATGTTGTTTAAATATTTATACAATTTAATAAAAACGTGTAAACCCCAACTAATACTCACAGTCAGACTAAATATTCTTTCTTTCTTTCTTTTTTCATTCTTCTTTCCTGTTTTTTTGTTTTGTTTTATAGACTGCTATTTGCTGTAGAACAATGGAAAAACAAATATGTCGATGACATACTTTCAAAATGTGACAAATATTTGCCAAAAAGAGAACAACAAATACAACAACAGAAACATTAAACATATAAAACAAATAATGATAACCCAAAATAATATATATGATATATATATATACAAGTACAAATATCTATGGAAAGCTGTGGAAAGCTGGAATTGTAGATGATTAAAGTGTGATATAGGTAAGTAGAAGCTTCTTTATAAATGCTTAGAAAGTTGATTAGCAACTGATATATACTAGATATAGATACATATACTTGATATATAAGTCTATGCTCTTAACATCCAAGATAATGCCTGACAAGTTTAGCTAGTATAGGTAGAGGTAGTCGTATAGTTATAGGTATAGTTATAGGTATAAGTATAGGTATAGGTATAGGTATTGTTATAGGTATATGTATACGTATAGGTTTAGGTATACTTTTAGCTATAGCTAAAGGTATAGGTATAGGTATAGTTATAGGTATAGTTATAGGTATAGTTATAGGTATAGGTATAGTTATAGTTATATTTATAGGTATAAGTATAGCTATAGGTATATATATAGGTATAGGTATAAGTATAGGTATAAGTATAGCTATAGGTATAGATATAGGTATAGGTATAGGAATAAGTATAGGTAGAGGTATAGGCATAGTTATAGATATAGGTATAAGTATAGCTATAGGTATAGGTATAGTTATAGTTATAGGTATAAGTATAGTTATAGGTAGAGGTATATGTATAGTTATAGGTATAGATATAGGTATAGGTATAGGTATTGGTACAGGTTATTTGTGAGTCAAGCAAACTCTATGTATGCACAGTTAAGCCTCTTCATTTTTATTTATCGCATTTGTCTTGCACAATAAAATTAATGCATAAATTTTAAATGCAAAAAAAGGAAGAGAAACAGAAAAAAAGTTCGCGCATAATAAATAAAAATTAAATAACGCATACGCACCATATGCAGTGGCAAGTAACTGTTAATTAACTGCTGCTGCTGTTGGCCATTAAAAGCACAAAAAAAAAGTGTTGAAGAAGAAGAAGCAGCAGCAGCAGCAAGTGTAAACCGCAATTTGCCAACAAGTTTTCCACAAGCTGCCCAAAACGATAATTTAAACGCTGTGCAAAAATGCACAATAAAATAAAATTCTGAATGGGCCACAAAAAAAGAAAGAAAGAAAAACAACAAAAAGCATAGTAGAAGCTTGCACACACACACACACACACATACACACACACACACACATACACACACACACACACACATACAATATATATATATTTGAGCAGCGGAAAAAAATGTAAAAATATTTTTGCATATGCAATTTATTTTGCATGCCAGCGGGAATTCTGCCTACACCTCCGACCCCTCTCCTCCTGCTCCTCCTCCACCACTGCTCCTCCCACTGCTAGTACGTCTCCAACGCTTTGGCACTCCCCAGCAATAACCAGAAGTCAAAATTAATATGTTCTTCTTTATTGCAAATGCATGCAAAAAGAACAAACAACAAACAAAAAGCAGCAAAAACCAAAAGAAAATAAAAAAAAAAAAAAAAAAAAATAAAAAAAAAATAAAAAAATAAAAAAAAGAGAAAAAAAATAAATAAATAACCCAAAACGTATATAAAATTAATATGCAGCGGCATGTGCGAAAATAAGAAGCAGACGAGATGAAAACAGAGAAGAACAGAAAAGAGTCACAGAGAGAGCGAGAGAGAGAGAGCGAGGTAGAGTGCAAAAGAAGATTGCAACTGCATACAAACAGCAACAACAACAACAATAACAAACGGCAAAAGCTCGTTGCAACGCGCCAACAAATAAAATAATAACAGAATAACAGCGGCAGCCGCGACAACAACAAAAAGCAACGCCAACAACAACAACAACAATAAGAATAAGCTACATAATAGCCGTACCTCAAAGCTGCCGAGACATCCGAACAACATGACTCTATGTAGACGCAGGAGCAGCAAAGCGAAGAAGGAGACGCAGGGCAGAGCGCGCAAAATATAGTCGCAGTCGCAATGCTGTTAGTTGCTGCTGCTGCCTATTGCTACCGCTGCTGCTGCCTATTGCACAAGTTGTCACGAAGCGAAATTGACGTTCGGCTAAACAGACACGAGCGCAACATTCGCATTCGCAAAAGCAGCTTCGTAAGTGGGTCACCGAGCTGTGGGGTCAATGCACCGCCTGCCTGCCTGCTACTTGCTTGAACTGTTGCGAGAGCGTTGCCAGAGAGTGAGCTCATAATAATAATAACAAAAAGCAAAAAAAAAAAACAGCGCCAACTCACAACTTTAAAGCAACACACACACACACAGGCAGTTAGAGTTAAACAAGCAATCAGTTAGACAGATAAGTCTTTGCGCTCTTTGCTTTAACTTTATAAAACCGCGCGCTCTTTGCTTAACATACGTAGTACGTACATAAATCAAAGAGAGCAGGCGGGCAGAGCGCCATAGAGTAAGTGTTAAGCTTACGCTCTTTTACTTTGTGCTTGGCGTTCTTTGCGCCTTCAGTTAACGTGCATATGTTAAACATTATATGAAAGAAAAAACAAAAAAGAAACTCGTTTTGCCAGCGCACAGCTTTCACAAGTGAAAAGGGAAGGGGACGGGCAAAGCCGGCTGACTCTAAAGCATTACATATATATTTATATATGTATGTATATATAGCGTATACATATATATATAATATATATATGAAATGCCGTTAGAGAGCGGCATTAGCATGTTGTTGGCATGGCTACGTAATGTTGGCGCTTTCTTTTTGCTCACGCGTATTTGCATATGTATATGTATTCGCTCATATGTGTACACACATATATGTACATATATATGTATGTGTGTGTGTGTTTGTATTGCTGTTTGAGGAAGACGCCGTTAGAATTTGTAAAGAGTAGCAAATTCATTCACGCTATACGCTTCTAACAGTCACTGCTGCCATCTCTCTATACTTCGCCTCCTCTTCCTTTCTTCTACCATTCTTCATCTACTACTACTTATTCGGCTCATTCTTAATACAGTAATAATAATCAGCAGAATCATTATAATAATATAATTTTAATTTACGCGCAGTTATGCCAAAGTCACAGGCCTAACGGTGCTTTGCAGTCATTGGCCTTTTTTTTTACTTTTACAGTTTTTTTTTTTGTTCTGCGTTTTTTTTTGTTGTTTTTTGATGTTTTTTTTTTGGCAGCAGCAGCAACGGCGTTGACCAACGCAGGCATTTTTTGTAATGTTTACATTTCGCACTCTGCCTCTTCAGCTGCTGCTCCCCCTCCTTCTGCTCAATGCTCTATACACTCGCACACAATCTGTCTCCTTCCTTCCTTCGTAATGTGCGTGGTTGTGTGTGAACTGCTACGTGCCATTGGCAGTTGCTTTTGTTGCCAACAAAGATCTGGCTCATACTCATACACACACACACACACACACACACACACACACGCACGCACATACAATGAAATATGTGTGTTCTTTTTGACCAAAAGTTGATTGACCCACGAATTTCTCGGAAGGCAAATGAAAACGAAGAACGCCCAAAATTTCACAAATGATGTAATTTTACAATTGTGAATTTCAAATATTTATGCAGATTAAACTTAAATCTAAGAAAAACACACACACACACACACACACACATAGCGCACACACACAATTGTAGCTTTAAGCGCTGTTAAAAATTGAACTTCAAAGGGAATTTGCAGCATGTTTTGGTTGGGATCATTAAATTTGTTCAAGGAGTTGTGTGCACAATGCCCTTAAAAGGAAGTCGACAAAGTGGTTGAGGGGTATGAGGTTCGACTACCAGTAATGGTGTATGAATTCTTTGTACTTAGAGTAACAAAATATATATTCAATCCCAGCATAGAAGCACTTTTTCTCTATATCAAAGGTCCATCAAAAACTCCTTCCCCAACTTCTAGAATATATCTGCCAAAGTAAAGCCTTAGACCTTTCCATTAAATAATAAATTATTTATATACATTTTCACACGAAATTTCTTGCAGTGCATTATGATGTATTGTATCTACTTTTCATTAAAAATGGCATTTCGGGTATTTACTTGAATTTTCTTATTATTTTTTTGCCTTTTCTTTTTGTTTCATCTACAGGCGATGAGTGTGCACATAGCGTATGCGTAATATGATTATTTAGCTTCTCAGGCAATAATCACGTATACGCCACACGTGACAATGAAAATTAAACAAAATTGCTACAACTATATATTGGTATATGTATATATATATATATATATATATATATATATGTATGAGTATGTGTGTGTGTGTCTTTGTTTGTTAGGTAAGAAATTATATATGCGATAAATGATTCATATCAAAAATTTCTCTGTGAAGTTTTTGTGATATTTTTATTTTTATTTTGTTTTTCTTTATTTTTTTTGCGAATGGAATGCGGAGGAGTTTTATTTTTAATGAATATTTATTATATTATTATTATAATGCGTTGCGAGAGTTAATAAAACTTTCTTTATATATTCCTTGTGACTGTTATCAAAATTTACATAAACGATCAAAGTTCGCTTAGATCAGACTTTTGTTTTATCTTTTTTGATTTTGTTTTGCGCGTATTTTCGATTATGAATTTAGTCAAAAGGAAGTTTTAATGAGCTATAAAGTAGTCTGCATTTGGTTATAACATAGTTTTATAGCAATTTATAGCAAAAATTATGGCAAAGCTTTGACAAAAGGGAAATGCTGTTGTATACTCTTAGAGGATATTAAAGTTTGCTTAGGCATACATTTATCGCTACTTTTTGTATTAACAAACTTCATTTTAACTGACAAAAGTATCTACTTTTTGCAGCCTTACAGCTGCTATAAATATTTGCTATAAATATTAGTTTTAGCCTCTTCCTTAAGCACATTCCCTCAGAGCTTGTAAGATTCCATTACACTCTCTGTTTTGCTCGGGGAGTACCTCAAGTTCTATCCAATTCATTTCCTCTTTAAGCTGATGCAGCAGCTTAATATACATATATATATATATATACCGTTAGCCTATATATAGGCAACTTTTATATGAAATGCAAAAGATACTCTTAAATTTCACCAAAAGCAATTATCAAATGTTAAAGCAACTTTACAAAGTGAAACTATGTGGTTTAGTTCCTTTTCAGCTATGGATGCTAGGGATCATATACAGATATTTAGTTAAGTATAAAACCTTTCCCAAAGGTTTGCAAGCATATAGAAAAGACATAAAAAAATAGTACTCTGACAGAACCTTTTCATAGCCCAAAGCTTTTGTTCATGTAAAGCAACTTACAATGAAACATGGCACATAATACAAAGTGCTGCTGCTGCCGTTGCTGCTGTTGGTGCTGTTGGTGCTGCTGTCTGTGAGGGTAAATCCATTTGTATATGCCGCTTTACTTGTGTGTGTGTTTATTTTTTAAGTATACATATGCTGGCAGTGTTGTGTGCCCCTTGCACCCCTTTGGCAACCCCTTAACTATTCTATAAAAAAGTAGGCCTATGCATTATTTATGCACGGCTTCAAATGCAACAAGCGTCGACATAAATGAAACTCAACTTAAACACAAAAAAAAAAAATAAAAAAAAAATAATAAAAAATAAAAAAAAATAAATAATGAAAAAAAATATAATACAACAACAACAAAAAATAACAAAAACCAAAACAAAAATCCCAACAAAAAAATGCGCCTTGACAACCTCAAAAGCCACACACAAAGCCACGTCGTAAGTTGACTCTTTTAGTGTTTCTTTTGCGCAACTTGCAGCAGCAGCAGCAGCAGCAGCGGCAGCAACAACAGCATTAGACAAATGACAAGCGACAAACAATAACAACAACAACAGCAACAGCTATAACAACAACATTTGCACTTAAATGGCCAATTATTTATGGTATTTAAGTGAGTTTTTTGAATTGTTTTTTTCCTTTTTGTTTTTTTTTCTATTTTTTCTGATTTTTTTCTTTTTTTCTAATTTTATTTTTAGACTTCTAGAACTTTGACCAAAAAATCAAAAAACAACATGGCTATACAAGCTTTGTTTCTGCTTCTTCTCAATTTTTTTTATTTTTTCTTATTTCTTTATATTTTTTTTAGTTTCAAGTTTTAACACGAACTTCAGTGCAACTAACCAAATTCAACTAACTAACAAACTGTTTGAATGACTGATAGAATGACTAACTGACAGTTTGACTGACTGTTTAAGTATAACTTGTTGTTGTTGTTGTTGTTGAAGCTGCGAAAATTCTTAAAGAAAATACTGCATAAAGTGGATAAACAAGTTTTTCCAGCTAGCCTCCAATTGATTTTGCAGCAACTACAAAGGGTACAACGCGGCGTATTCGCAATATTTTTTTGTTCTTTTTTTTTTGTATTTTTTTTGTAGGTTTTCGTATGTTTTTTTTTGGTAGGGGGGCAGGCTTTATCTATTTCGTTTTTCTTTTTTTGTGTGTGCAGCCATAACAATGAATGCCACAACAAGAATAGCAACAACAATAGAAATTGATGCTGCCCCCGTGCAACAACAACAATCATAGCAACAACAATAAAAACAGCGAAAAAAAATTCTGCTGTCATCCGCCCCGTTGGCTGCGGCTACGGATACGGCTACGGCTGCGGCTGTGGCAAAAGCAAACAAATAGTCGACGTTGCATGCAAATTGTAATCACAAAAAACTAGTCACAGAGCCCAAAAACTATACAAATACATGCCTTATATACATGTGTGTGTGTGTGTCTGTGTATAGTTTATAGTTTATGTGGTGGTCGCCACTAGCAATAACAACAGCGACAGCAGCAACAGCAACAACAGCAACGACAACAACAACCGCAGTCGCGGTCGTAGCTGCTGCAGTCGTTGCTATCACGCCTTGATAGCTGCTAAAGGTAGCTAGTTTTTTCTTTTTTTTTTGCAACATACTTAAAGCTAAAAGAAGTCGAATCAAGTCTAGTTACTATATAGAAGCCATATGCTACAGTTAGATTAGATATATGCTATGAGAAGCCAATAGAGAAGCCACAACAAACACGCGAAACATGCATTAAGGCAGTTATAAGTATTTCCAAATGAATAAAACTTGTTATAAATAAAGACGCAAATTTGTATGAAATAGAGCTGACAGGCAGCTGCAGTTATTACAGTTATCGTTATCGATTAATGTATAGTTAAAGTGTGCATCTCTAGCCAGCAACAAAATTCATTCTACAAAATAGAATTTCATTCTACAAAATAAAGTTTCATTCTACTAAAAAGCTGTCAGACAATCTGACTTTAAAGCTATTTAGCTGCACTTATTATATATCGATAAATTTATCGATAACTTGCTTGTAGTATGCACAACTAAGCTGTATATTGTTAGCTGCAAGTTAAGCTTAAATAAAGCAGCATTAAACCTGTTTCTTAATGTCACTTTACATTTTATCGATTAATCAATTTGCTCAAAGATAGCCTACTAAAAATGTTTCTTATCGATAACTCGCTAGCTAAAGTTTGTAGCCAGATATTGCCATTAAACAAGCCAAATTGGCTGCACTGACTGTGGAGTCTATAAAATTCAGCAGCTAAAAGGCATTTATTTTGTTTTTTTCCACTGTTGCTGCTGTTGTTGATGTTGTTGCTGTTATTGTTGCTGTTGTTATTGCTGTTGTAGTTGTTATTGCTGTTGTAGTTGTTGTTGCCGTCGCTTCCATCATGCAACTGTGCGCACTAATATCCGTCCTTGGCTCGTCTGTTCAACTTTGTCCCAGTTTTTCGCATTTGTTGGCGTCGCTCGTTCGCCTCTAACTTGTCGGCGAGTTGCATTTTTGTGTGTGCAGTGCATACACACACACACACAGAAATACATGCATACATATACAGAGAGACACAATACATATATATATATATATATATATATATATATGTATATGCACACAAACAGTTACACACACACTTTGCACTCAACAGCTCCCAACAAAATATATATATATATTCGTCTATTCATTTGGCGCGACACGCAAACACCCAGTGGGAAAGAACAACAAAATCAACAAAAACAACAACAACTAGCTATAGAACATAGCAATGTCCATAACTGAACAATCAGATAAGCTGTATAATGTAGCAAATCTCATTATGAGTTAGTTAAACTTAAAGCGTAAAGCATAAAATGAAATGTAATATCTGCAACTCTGTGAAACAGGTGTAAAAATGCAGCTGAAAGTTGCACTTACTTTTGCCTTACATTCTACATTCTACATTCTACATTAACCCATTTCTCAAGGCATACGCAAACATATATTAAAAAAGAGTTAAGCCAGCTACAATATGCTTCTTTCTCTTCTTCTAATGGTTCTACTACAGCTTCTTCTTATAGCTGCCTCTATTATATACCATTCAGCTTTTGTCCAGGTCCAGCTGGGTATTTGCTTTGTTCTATGCTGGCTGTCGGTGCATTGTGGGGCATATACAATCTTTTATTTGCTGCTTGCATACACACACACACACACACACACACACACACCTACACAAACATGCACATAAATACAAATGTATCTGTATATGTGCCTGTGTGTATGTGACAAAACTCACGCACATCTAAATACTATGCGAGAGTTGCATAGATAAGATACGCAGCAGCAGCTGCTGCTGCTGCTCTTGCTGTTGTTCTTGTTGTAGCTTCAAATGCTGGTGCTGTTGCTTTTGCTATGTGTTGCACTATGTACGGCCCCGTGGGGGCCACTGATGCATTGCATTTTGTCTGCCCAGATAATTGCTAGAATAATATTATTGCATATACATTGTATTTGTTTTGATATTCTTTATTTTTGTTTTCTTGAAACTTGTTTACGATCAAACCTCTATGTATATAAAGAGTAATATATCATATCTATAAACATACATATATGCTGCATATAGAATATATAGTTATCCTGCCATAACAGTCGCAAATCTGAAACGATTTCAATTGCTTAAAAATTTCACTTTTTAAACCGCAAATCCTTGCGCTTTAGTTTAGGATGCACAACTGTACTTTATATATACATATATTTATATATATATATATGTATATATATATTTTCTATTTATTTCCAGCTATTGCTAACAATTTCTTGTAATATTGAAAGTAATGATAAGTGCTCCATAATCAGTTATACTTCAATGCTTTTCTTGTCGGAGCAATAGCATTGAAGTTGTGGCCTTATGACACACATTTGTGGTTAGCTTATCTCATAATACTTAATACTTTATACAGTAAATACCATATATATATATATATATATATATATATATCATATATATTTGTATACATATATTTATATATAAAAAGTTATTATAGAATTTGCCAGAACAGATAATTTCAATTGACAATCCTGTGTGCAACACTCTCTCAGCGTCTAACTATTTCTAGCTATCATTAAGCAAAGTATAAAACACTCAACACAGCCGCCAATGCCATAAGAATCAGTTAGATATATATATATATAAACTCATAAGTATATATATATACATATGTGTTGATAGATTATTGATATTATCAAGTAGTTTGTTTGCTTTTCTAATTATGATTCAAAAGATCATTGAAAGCGATCGCTAATCATATTTTATAGACAAAAGCTCTGGCAATACATGACTAATACACACACACATACACACATAGAGCATACAACATAGTTTTGGGTGTGCCTAACCATACAAATCTAAGGCTTATCTTTACGACAAGTGTCTAGAAACTTTATATATATATAATATATATCAAGTGGTTCAATGAACTCTGTCAAAGTTTTGGTTACAAATTTCTTTCATAAGATATGACCAATGAATGTTGCCTTACCCTTACCCTTACCAGCTTGTTGCAAGTGCCACAAATCTTAGTTAATTATAACCTACAACTACTAATATAACTTTCTAGTGACTCAGTCTTTACCTTTGGGACGCTTATCAATTGAGTTTATTTTATGGGTACGCTCCATGGCAGATGATATAAAATTCTATTTTTATTTCCCTTTTATACCTTTGCTTAATGTAATTTCTTACCACAGTGAGGCATACCCCAAATTGCAAAAATTTCCATAATTATCGTGTAAGGCATTAAAACGCGTACCCCAAATGTGGTTTTGTGCATTGTTTCTGGCACAAATGCGAATGAACTCAGAACCAAAAACTCAAAAAAAAAAAAACTGAAAATAAGTAGAAAAAAAAACCCAAAAAATTAACATGAAAATTTTGCTCTATTTGTTTGCAAACAAGTCGAAACTCTAACAAAATATTTGCCTGTTCCACAAATATATCAAATATATATATATATATATATATATATATCTGATATGGAATTTCCATGCCCAAAAACTAAAGAATGCTCTCTACATATGCGTTTCCATTTAAATAATGTTGTATGGCAAGAGGAGCAGCCGCAGCAATGCAAGGGGGAGGGGAGTAAACAATTTTCACCCAATAATAGCATATGGGGCAGAAGTTGGGGTTGAGTGAGAGAGGGGTATAGCGGGGGGAGCGGGACTTAAACATATTACGCACAGCTGTCGAAATAAATGAAATATTCACTTGTTCCATAAGTCGTCTATGGGGTATAATAATCCGTTATGAAGTATTGCCCTCCCCCCTCCCTCCTTCTACTTCTAGCTATGGGCAAATAAAAATCAAATTAGCCGCTTAAAGGGCCAAAACAAATGTTAGCCAAAAGCACAAAGAAATTCAAGAGGCTTCTATAGCTTTTTGGTAAAGCAATTAAAAACAACAACAAAAACAATAAGAAAAATATGCGAAAACAAATGAAAATTCACGCAATGATTGTCAAATGCCAAAGACAAACAATAACTGGAAAATACACTCAGAGAAATTAGTTGTTTTTTTAGTACATTAGAAGAGGAAAACTTTGTTTATAATTGATAGATTTATCATTCCAACAAATTGCTTACTAAACTTGCACTAAGCATGCAATAATTTCTTGCACCTCTTGGATATTTACAGCTGTTTGCTTTCGTTCAGTGTAGCTCGCTCTAAGGTCTGCACTTTTTTTTTTGTTAATTTCTTTCCTATCGTTTCTTCTTCGTTTTGTTTTTATTGTAGAAGGCGTATAAACTAATAACAAAACTAACGTAACTGTCGCTCTCTCTCACTCACTCACTAACGCTCTTTACGCCTCAGCAGCGCTCTTTCATTCGCTCTCAATAAAATTTATGCGTAAATGCTTATTTGAGTTGTTGCCGCTGTCGCTAGAGGCGGAGGCGGTGTCGCTGGCGTCGTCGTCGTCAGCGTCTTCGTCAAGCCATAGAAAGCATCGCATTGTTATTGCTTATGTGCGTGTATTAGTATTAGTGTGTGTGAAAGCGAATTCATAGTGGCCACAGCAATCGCTGCTCTGCTCCCTTCTACCCAACGATAAGTCTAGCAGCTCACATGTTGTAATATGCGTTGCGATGACGTCGACGCGTCAACGCTCCAGCATAACAACACAATGAGAGAAGCTCGTTCAAACACACACACACACAAACACACAGCACGCACACGCACGCACTCATACATAGAGACAGCTCACGCACTCTGCAGCTGGTATAAGCGAGATAGCAGCCGATGTGCTTGTGCTTTTCGTCTGTTGTTCGTGTGTTCGCCTCGCCAGTGTGAATATGTTTGTATGTGTGTTTGTGTTTGTGTTTGTATGCGTGTGTGGATCTGTACGGGTGAATGACCGCCGAAAATTAAATTTCTTGTCGATTTTAGACTTTTACTATGTTGACGCGTTGCTGCCGCCGTCGCCGCTGCCGCTGCTGCTGCTGATTGTGTTGTACTCTGTGTGCTTTGCTTGCCTTTTTGAAGAAGCAAAGTGCTAGCGTTTGAGTGTTGTATGTTGAGTGTGTGAGAGGGGGCTGGGTACGGCAGGGTAGAGGGAGGAAGAGACACTGCTACAATGCGCTGCTTTATAGTTTTTGTGTTTTTTTTTTTCGTGAACATTGCTTAGCCCGTCGCTGGCGTTCGCACTATCGCGCGTAGTTTTTGTTTTTTTTTTATGTATGCGATGTCTATGGTATTGCTGGTGGTGTGTGGTGTGTGTGGGTAGCAAGCGCTGGGGGCAAGGGTGTGCTGGGGGTTGGCAGCATGAGCTGTAGGGAACGACCTGCAAGCTATGTACGCGTGTATAAGTGACTAGACTACACAATCAGCAGCAGCAGCAGTAGCAGCAGCAGCAATAGCAAACGCAGCACAAGGCATTTCACACAGCAACAACAGCAACGAGCAACGTTGAGCGACAACTTTTTTTTTATATATTTTCGTGCGCTCTTTTAAATATTTTTCGTTAAGTTTTTTTTTATATATATATATACTATTTTTTTTTTTTTTTTGACTGACGGTTTTCGCTTGCACTGGGCAGGGGCAAGGGCCTGCCAGCTGGGTGGTGCTGGGGGTGCTGGTAGAAGCGCGAGAGGTGGGGAGCTTACGATCGCGGCAGCCACTTTCGACGAGTCTTCGTCGTTTTATTATTTTTGTTGTTGTAAACTTTATTTTACTTTTTTTTTTTCATTATTTTGTTCGCTTTCTGTTTACGCCGCATTTCTTTCACTTTGTACCGTACTATCTGTTTTTTATTTTCTTTCTACTTTTCTTCGTTTATTTTTTGTTCAGTTTCTGTTTCATATTTTATTGTCGTTGCCTTTAATTTTTATGAAGTACCGAAAACCCAGCGTCATATGAAACTGAGAGCATGACAGCAGCAGAGTTGGAGAGAGAGAGAGGGAGAGGGAAGGAGAGAGTAGGGAAGTGGCAGAGAATTGCGTTGAGTGTGAGAAGAGACGTGTGTGACGAATTTGCCTGTTGCCTTTTTGGCAAAACTCAGCAAAAGTACGCAAAAAAGAAAAGTGAAGAAAAATAAACTTAAAGTGAAAATTACAATAAACAAAAAAGTTGCCAACACTTTGGTTGTTGTTGTGCGTTGTTGCTGCTGTTGTTGTTCCTGCTGTTGTTGCTGTCGTTGTTGTTGTCGTCGTTGTTGTCGCGGAAGTCATAAAGGCAAATTGCATGCATATTTCGTTGAGTTTTGCGTGTTGGCGCAGTGCTACAATTGCCAACGACAACCTCTCCCTCTCTCTCTTTCCCCCTTGCTCCCTTCCAATCAACCCCTCCCGCCATATACCCTCTTCCGCCAATACACCCTCTTCATCCCCCCCCCGCCCCCACCTAGCAAGCAACAGTGGCAAATTGCGTCCACACGCAACGAAACGCACGCAGCTAAAAACAGTTTTAGTAGTTGACTTTTTGGCGGCTTTTAATTGCTCGACTTAGGGAAAAACAAAGTGAAAACACATCAAAAAAAGTACTTAAAAGGAAAAGCTTTTCTTAAGCATAGACGAATCATGTATACACTGATATATTTAAAAGGATTCTAAGGGATCTTTATATAGGGCTTTATGTAGAATGAACTTAAAGTTTGTATAAGAAATGGAAAATGGCAACTGTTTTATGCCACTTTTACTGCTCCTAAGTAAACGTATAACACTTATGAAACTGTTATACACACTTTACTCTATAATCAGTTACTATATATATCTATATTTCTACACTTTACTACCTTTGAATCATATCCTTAAACTTTACTTTTATCCCATTTCAGAAAAGTTAAAAAAGTGTAGAAAAGTGTTCTAAAAAGTAAGAGATGGAATCGACAGAAGGCGCTTTTCGGTAAGTCATCTATAACTTATTGATATTCCCTTTATATACCTTATATAACTACTCTTCATATACCAAACTTCTTTACTATATATATATCATAGCTAACATAGCCCCTTTGTAGAGTATATTATATTTATTTTTGGGTACGTAACACGCAACTTTTTCCTTTAGGCGGGGGGCGTAGGCTTTGATTGACTTCTGACAGGGGGTTGTGTTTAGAAGGGGGCGTAAAGAGGGGCATGGCAGTGGTCATTTATATTGCAGAACAGATTGAGGTCTAGCGATTAGGATTTATGGCTAACGTCCTGTGTTGATAAACACTACCCGTCCCTCCCTTTCGTCCCGACTGCTTACTGCAGCGCCAAAAACCAAAATACTAAAACTTAACATTTACCATAAAAGCCCCAAAAAAAAATGGGAAAAAAAAACAAAAACCAAAATAAAGCCTGACAAATGCTCATTACTCATTTTTTGGGCCGCTGACCCCTTGGCAAGAGGTCAAAGTACGCCAAAGGTTCAAATGATAAGCCAGAGATGAGGTGGGTCTGATTCACTTGCTAATAGTAACAGCAATTTTAACACCAATTCGGTAATTGAATATGACCATATAAATTATGTATACACACACACACGCACAAATGTGTATATATAAATATATATATAACTGAATAATACGAGCATTACGCGTCCAAAAATAAACTCAATTTGCCAGCAGCAAAAAGAAAAAATCAAATTGAAAATGAAAATGAAAATTACAAACAATAATTTTTTTTATTATTATTTTTTTACACAAAAAATAAAAGATGTGCTGTATAAATGCAGACATATGTCAGTATTGTATATATGTGTATGTATGTGTGTATATATATTTTATATATATATATATTTATATAGTCAAAAAGAAATGAAAAGAAAAGAAAGGGAAACAACATTTTGTTGGCATTACAATATCATTTTTTATTGCTGGCGCGCGATTTTTTATTTGCAAGTTGTGTCTGCCTCTGTGTGTGTGTGTGTGTGTGTGTGATTGTGTGTATATGTATATAGCTGCACCTATTACACACAGCTCTCCCCATGTATGTGTGTGTGTAACTATGAAAAGGGTGTCTTTCATTAAAGGCTTATTGAAGGCGACAAGTCAGCTAACTGATTGCCATGTCGAATTAGTTTAATTGTTAACAACAAACACACACACATACACACGTGTATAAACATAAAATCTGTGTGCAATATTGTTTCGTAACACATACACACACACACACACACATACATATGTATATGTTTATATCTGTTGTTAGTTTGTTGCGTCTTTCTTCATTTACGAATATTTTTTATGGATTTCCCTACTATAATTCCGCTTAGCGTTGAGAAACTTAAAAAGTCCCTCTCTCTCTCTCTCTGTCTACACAGAGTTAGCTCCCTTTTGCCTTCACTCTTTCTCTTAGCTTTTTGTAAGGTCTGCAGCACTCAAGCCTCTTGTCTCAAGTGACTTTCACTGCCAAACGATGAGGCGATGCGACGCTTAATTTAATTCAGCACTGGCCGAGGAAGTCATTCAGGTAACCAACGAGGTAACCAACCAAAAACCCCAACAAACCCAACGACCAGCTAACCAACTGACTGACTTATATTCATATATGTATATAGAAAGATATACATATTCCAAACCCTAAAATAGGGTGCAAATTGTTAGTAACCAACGCCAAGTTACGTGAGGAAACACCATTTGCCTAAGAACTAAACCTACAGGATAACATTTTACTGTTTGCTCCTGTTACACATTGATATATATATATATATATATATATGTATATATGTATATATCCGGAAATGTATAATGAAGCCAAGTTTAGCAACCATTTTGTTAAAAAGCAGAGCAAACCCTTTTTGCTAGGCTGAAAATTAAGTGATTGATAAAACCAAAATGAGACTGCAAAAACTTTTTCGCTTTTAAATGAAAGGAAAGGAGCTGCCAGACTTGCATAGAATTGTTGGCCTTTTAAAGGGTTTCTAGTACAACTTGTACTGCTTCTTATATAGGGAATTTAAGGAAATATAAGACTTGTATAGAATTGCTTTCGTTGTGGTTAAAATTACACTCAAAAAGTGCTCTAATGAGCTGCTCTAGAGAGCCTTGCCAAGGCTTACTCCATGCAAGTTGCAGCTAGAAATAATTCAAGTATACCAACTATCGTTAGAGTTTCAAGGGGCAAATCCTTTACTTAACAGTTTAGAGTATTGCGGAAAGGTAGTTTATATATAAGAGATATGGAAATATTGTTTCATAGAAAGTTTTTTGGATTTTTAATTTCATCTAAACTGCTGCAACTTGAAGCATTAAAATAAGTTTCAAATAATAAAAGAAATGATGAAGTTTCGCAGCAAAAAGTTGCACGAGATTGCGTAGAATAATGTGATGTATAAATAGAATCAATCAATACATATATGCAGTATATAGGTTAGCTGCACACAAGTTACACCCTTAGATATTGCATGCAATTACTGCCAATAATTTGATTTGTATGCAATTATAAGCAATTGCCTGCAGTAAATGTTATTATCAGCAGGAAAATTGCAGCAGATCTTTAATAAAAACTGATTTAAGTTGGGAATAAAGCTAAAAGGAGTGTAAAATAATTGTTACTTAACTCTTTAAGCAACTTAAACTAAACTCTTTTAGCAACTTTAATTAAATTTAATCAGTGCAAAATTAGTTAGAAGCATTTGACGAATGATAGAACAAACTTCAAGTTGTTGTTTTTACTTTTGCCTCTTTTAGTATTATTTATTATTGATTTTTTTTGGTATTATTTTGGTGTAATATTTAATTGAGAGTATAGTTTATTCATTACCTTTAATTGAACCGCTTGAGTTATTTTGTCCTGCGGGCGATTGGACGTTGCTTTGACCCAGGTTATTTGCGTGTGCTTCCAGTTTTGAAGTGACGCTGCTCCACATGTCAAACATACGTTGCGTATACATAATTAAAAGCCAAAAAGTCTTAACGTGTTTTCCACAAAACTTAAACTTGTTCTAAATCTATTATGTATATTAACTATATATATATATATATGTATATAGTTTAACTGTTTGATTGAATATATATATATATATATATTTATCTATAAATCTTGCACGACGCGTGAACTCACACTGACACTCGCGTGCACACACACACGCCTGCTATGTGTGGGTGTGTGTGTGTGTGTGTTGGTTGTGTTTTTTATATTGAATGCACAATTTAGCTTTAGATTATATATGTTATATAACTAATTAAAGTAAACGCTCTATATATATATATATGTGTATATATAACCGATTTATCCAATTTATTGTTTAGCTGCCTAGTTACAGGATCTTTAAGAGAGGGTGCAGAGTGTAGAAGGGGGGCTTATTGCACTTTTTTATGTTGAGTTTTTTTTTAGCGTAGTTTTTGTTTTTGTTTTTGTTTTTTTTTATATGTGAAATTACTAATATCACAGTGGGGGGCAGGGGGCGTGTTATTAGCGCTGTATATATATATATATAGATTTATTTCTTGCAATTTTTTCTGGTAAACTATAAAGTTTATAGATAGATGTTGTATATATACTATAGCTATATATATATGTATGTATGTATGTATTGGTATGGTATTGTATGTATGTTTGCTTCTTCTTCTTTTTGTGTATATATATATATATATATATATATATAGAGTTCTAACGTTATCTTCAGGCCTGTAGGTACTAAAACTTGGTTAATGCTTAAGCACAGCTGCTTCCTCTTATACTCGATGCTGCTTCTTCTTCCACTGCTTGTTGTTTTTGTTGTATAACTATTAAACTATGTAATAAGACACTTGTTCGCGTATATATATATAATGTATATATTATATATATAATTTTTATTAGAAATGTTTTTTTTTTTATTTTTTGTAATTATTTTTAACAATATTTTTGAAATCTTTTTTTTTCTTTGATTTCTTTTAGTTTTTTTTAACCTTTTTTTTAACCCTTTTGCAGCACTTGCAAATTTTGGTGGCTTCGCAATTTTATGTTGTTGTTGCTTTTTGTTGTTTTCGATTGTTGTTTAGGTTGTTGTTGTTGTTGTTGTTGATTTTTAAGCACTTTCACTGCGATTTTATTATTGTTGTTGCTGCTGTTGCTGCTGTTTCGCTTGCTGTGATTTTTATGATCTTTACTGCTGCTGTTGCTGTTACTGCTGCTGTTGCTGTTGTTGCTGCTGTTGTTGCTGTTGTTGTTGTTATGCTCATTGTTTTGTCGATTTCTCTGTTTTGCTTGATTCCAAATCAAAATTTCCAAAAATACGAAAATTTCACGACAATTTATTCCGGAAGACATTTAGGCGCATTCTTCAAACCAACATTTCAATAGAATTTAGTTTTTCTTTCTTCTTTCTTCTTCTTTTCTTTTTTAACTTTTAACTTTAAACTTTTATATATATTTTTAATTATAGTTTATATATATATATATATATATATTTATTTTTCACTTATTTTTTCTCTCTCTCTTTCTTTTGTTTATTTAAACACTTTGATATATAAAATGGTTTGGCCCGTTATGTAAATGCTTTTGCTACGCGTTGTTAGCCATGGCCAATGCATGGCATTCAGCATATTGTTAATTTTAGTGGGCGTGGCAATTGGCTTTGCCTGCAGATAATTATGTTATATATAAAAAGATTTCTTTTTTTATTATTTGCACTTATAATTAATATGTTGCTACTTTAATTATAAGCTACACACACATATGCGTGTGTGTGTGTGGGTTGATGTGTGTGTTTGTGTCTGCAACAGGGATTTTTCCAATAATTGAATTTTCCTTTAAACATCAAACAAACGCAACACAGGACGCAGGACACAGGACACAGAACAGAAACTGTGCCGTGCCTCCTTCTGCCAATAATGCTACACCCCAATCCTTATGCTTAACCCCCTGCCGCTGCGATTCGCCATGCTCCCACATGTAATACAATAACAAAAACAAGAGGAAGAACAACATTAACAACAACAGCAACAGCAACAACTACAACAACAACCAGAACTCCATGAATGCATGAGAATGTAACATGAACAACATGAAAAATCGATATAGAAATGAGATTTAAGGGTGCTAGACAGCACCAAACAGTAGGGTGCAGTGTGTGTGTTTGAGTGTGTGTGTGTGCATGGCATGGGCAGAATGAACGAGTGGGAGTTGGGCATTTGGGCGTGGAGTGGGGGTGTCTGATAGGCGCGCCAACGTCGCCTGCCTGCTGCCTGCTGCCTGCAGAAACGAACATGAAAATGCAGTTCACGAAGCAGCAGCAGCAGCAGCGACGACGACGACGCCGCCGTCGCATAAATCTCACAACGAAAGCTTAGTTCATTGCATGAGCAAGTGAGAGATAGTGAAGCGGGCGGCAGAGAGAGAGCGAGCGCTTGTAAACAGTGAAAAAAAAAAGTTCTATGACCCAAAGCTTCGGCATGCCGGCAAACGGCAAACGGGCAAACAGCAAACGTTGAAGCGGGCAAACGGGTGAAGCGGGCAAACGGGTGAAGCGGGTGAATGGGTGAACGGTTAAGCGGGTAAACGGGTAGCCGGCGGTTAGACGGGAGGCAAAAGCAAATGAATATAAAGCATTTTTACTTTACAACAACGTTGACAATGTGTGTGACAGTGTGTTGTGTGTAGGAGAGGGGGAGTGGGGGCATATGGGAGGCGAAAGTGAAGAGTTTAGAAGTGTGGGAGTGTGCTTAGACAGGGTTGGAGCCATGTGGGTTGTCAACAATAAGGCGGTGGTGGGGGGAGTTAGTTTATTGGAACTTCAAATGCGGAAGCCCAAAGCAAAGGCAACGCCAGAGTTAAACGCAGACATGCAAATACGTCACCAACAACATGTTGTTGTTGTTGTTGTTGCTGGTGTTGTCACTGTTGCTATTGCTATTGCTATTGTTGCCGTCGTCACCAAAGCGACAACAACAGAAATTGTGCCAGCAGCGACAGCAGCAGCAGCAACAACAACAACAACAGTTGCTGTAAGTAAAGCAGCGCCAGCATTTTTTTTGTTTCGTTTTTTTTTCATTCCTTCTTTTCTTTTTTTATTATTTGTTGTAATGGAGAAATTTACATATAGAAAGAAAGACAAAAAAAATACAAACGAAGCAAGCAGAACGCAAGCGTCGCAGTCGCATAGGGCTAGAAAGGCAGTGGGTGCGGGGGGGGGGGAATAACGATGACGACGAGAAAATTGGGAAAGCGCAGCAAGCGGTCGACGTTGCTGTTGCTGCTGCTGTTGGCGTCGCTGTCGCTGTCGCTGTCGCTGTCGCTGTCGCAGTCGCAGTTGGGGCCGCAGCAGCGACAGCGTCAAATAAACTGAAAAGAAAATGAAAATGAATAGCAACAACAGCAACAACAACACCTACAACAAGAGCAACAACAAGAGCAACAGAATTCAAAATTCTCTCACTGTGAGCGAACACGAACGACAACGAACTTACTAACGGTACTAAGCCGGTCAAGTCCGAAGAAGGGCGAAGTGAAAAGGGAACAGAAAAAAAAGGCAGAAGGTAGAGCAGAGCAAAGCTCCAACAACAACAACAACAACAACAGCGGCAGCAACAGAACTGACGACAAAGTTACATGCTGAATGCTAGCGGCGCTGCGTCGCTGTTAGCTGTGGCGTCGCTGCCCCGCCGCTGTCGCAGTACGTTGACGCCGAAAAAGACCAATGACCTATGCTAGAGGAATATACACAGGCACACACACACACATACAAAGGCCCATACACATAGAAACATAGGCGCTGCCTCTGCCGCTGTCGCTGCTAGGCATTTTTTTTTTGTCGTTGTCTCCTCCTCAACCCTGCAGCAGGCTATCTGTCCCCCGTCTCTTGGGGCGGTCTGGGGTGGCTCTGGCACACTTATAGACGACACATAGAGTGTGTGCTTAGCAATGTTGTTCTACTAACGGTAATGCAAACAGTTGACGCCGACTGCCCCGCTCAGCCAGCCTGACTATATGGCTGAGAGAGGTAAGGATAAAACAGGCGCAACAACATTAATAGAGCTCTGTATAAAAGAGGTGATAGAGGGGGGTAATATTGAGGAGCAGTAAAGGCAACTTAAGGGGGGAGTTTGTGGGCGTAACGCTGCTGCTGCTGTTACTGTTGCTGCTGTTGGTGCTGCTGCTGGTGCTGCTTAAGGTACTCTGAACTCAACTGAACTGAACTGAACTGAAGCATTTGGGTGAGTTACTGGGAGTTAAGTCTACTGCTGACTAGTTGGTTGGCACTTTTCTTGGCTTTTAGCTTGTGGGCAAAAGGAACTGTCTACTATTATAATGACAAACTAAAAAACAACAACAACAATAACGATAACAATAACAATAACAATAAGCAACAACAATAGCAAATGGCTGATAATCATAACTGGGCACAATGGGCAACAATTTGCATTGTTTTGCTCTCTGTTAACTGTTGTTAGGGCGTTGGTGGAGGAAGGCACGGGGGGAGGGGGCAAAGATCCAAAGGGAGGGGCCTTAACAATGTGGCTACATTATGAAAGATTATTATAGTGAACTTTTTCTTCTTCTTTTCATCTTTTCCCTTTGTTTTAACTGTCAGTTTTTGGTTGATGATGTGCTTGATGGGAAAAATTTACATACAGTTAACCATTGAATTGGATTTAAGCCAAAAACCAAAGACTTTTAACTGTATTTAGCTAAATTAACAAACCAATTTAACTAAAGACATAAATAACAATTGAAAATCTAGTGAAAAACTGTAGAAAAACTGTTGGAAAACTGTTGGAAAAACTGTACAAAAAAGCAATTTGAAATTTCATTGATAAAATGAAAAAGATTTTTTCAAATCTTTAACCCAAGCTAAGCAGCAGTTGAGCAATAGTTGTGGCTGTATGGGGTTAAACAGAGATCAATTAATAGATACGGGCTGTGCCACAATATGTTGCAAGTTCTTTATGAATTCTAATGCACTTAAAGCTGCAAGAACTAAGCTCAAATACTAGAGAAAAGACATGAGAAATTTTATGTAGAAAAATTGTTGTTAAATATTATAGAAAAACTTGCAGCAAAACTTGCATGAAATGCAGTACAGTTGCGTCTGACTAAAGGCAACTTTAACTAGACGAAAACCCATGGAAAACTATACAAATTTATGGCAAAAATTAAAATATTAATTAATTTTAATTAATCCTGCGAAATCTGGCAAAAATAATCCTTTGTTTTAATCCTTTTAATCCAGTTTTTTATTTCTTTTTTTGGGTTAATCCAATGTGATTTTTCTTATGGCAAGATCCTTTGCACACACAGACACACGCACAGTATTACACACACACACACACACAGACAGACACATAAATATTACACAATGCACATTAATAAAGTGGGCGTGTATGTGTATGGGTGTGTGTGTGTGTGTTTGCGGAGCTTTTGGGCCAGAGGCGTTGCAAGCATTTCCAGCTGCTCCAAAATTGTTTTCATATTTTTCTTTGGTTTATTTTTTTTTTGGGTATTCTTTTTCTTTTTTGGAGTCTGTACCAATAAATTACGTCACTTGCACTTCCGTTTTTGTTGTTGTTGTTGTTGTAGTTGCAGTTGTTGTTGCCGCATCACAAGACTCTGCTGTGGCAGTAGCTGCAGCTGTAGCTTTTGCAGTTGCAGTTAGGCACGATTTGGAATTTGAATGCACTTTCTGTAGATTCTTTCTTTCTTAATTTTATTTCTAATTTTATTTATAAATTTTTTTATTTATTTTTATTTTATATTTTATTTTATTTTTATATTTTTTTTCTTATTAGAATATATATTTTTTTTTTTTTGTTGATTTGTTGCCTGCAGCTGAAACCGAACAACTTTACGGATGCCTGCAACACATTAGCCAGGCATGTTGCAATATTTCAATTTGTTGGTGTTGCCGTCGTCGTTGTTGTTGTTGTTGTTTTTGTTGTTGTTGTTGTTGTTGTTGTTGCTGTTGTTGCATTTGGTTATAATTTAATTTTGTATATTATTTTTTTTCTATTTTTTTTAATATTATTAATAATAATAATAGATTGATTTTTTTTTTCTAATGCTGCTGCTGTTGCTGTTGCTGGCTGCTGGTTGCTGTTTTACACACTTAGAGGCAACGCACTGCAACGCAGCATAAATGAGACACAGACACACACACACACGCACACGTACACGCACACGCACACAGAGGCGAACGGTACACGGTTACAGATGCAGACATTAAACGTTGAGACGAGAGCGGTAGACGCGCGTAACAGTTGAAAATGAGACACAGACACACGCACACACACAATTTATATATACGTATATATATGTACACACTTATATATATATATATGTATATATATATATATATATAAATCATATACAATAAGTATAAACAACAACAACAAATAATTAATAATAAAGATACAACGCGCAACGCATCGTAAACGCCGCCGCCGCGATACGCTCAATACGAAGTGTAGCTGAAGACTGCCTCAAAATGTTATCGAGTTCGTTGTCCAAGTGGCGCGCCGCATTGCGGCCTCACTGTGGCACCAACTCACAACATACACACACACACACACACATACATATACATACTTGCATACGCATACAACATATAAACCAGAGAGAAAGAGAAAGAGAGCATAATACAATCAGAGAGAGAGAGAGAGAGAGAGCGCGCCAAAGAGCATTATGAACATAGCCACGTTGCGCTCAGCAGCAAGTAATAGCTCCCCTTCCTACCGCTCTCTCTTTCTCACTTGTCGCACACACTGTGTGTCGCTCACTCACTCACTCGCAGGCAGCTCTAAAAAGCTAAAGCACTGACAGCGACGCCGGCAGCGCTGCCTGCTGAGTGGGTATATGTGTCTCTGTGCCGATGACTTCTTCAATTTTTTTCAGCATTACGCTTTGTGCCGTTCATTCGCTATGGCAACCGCTCCACTGGCGCTTTTCTATGCGCTGTGTGTGCTGTGTGTGTGTGTGTAAGTGTGGAGCATACAAGAGAGAGAGAGAGAGAGAGTGAGAAAGCACAGCGCGCGCTTTTTTTCTTCCTTACTAATCAGCTGTTGATGTTGCTCTTAAATAATACAATGAGCGAAGTAGAGAGAGAGATATATAGAGAGAGAGAGAGTAGAGAGTCGCTCTTTTAAACGAAGCTTTGCTGTTGTTGCTGCTGTTGTTACTGGTGCTGCTGCTGCTGCTGTTGCTGTTGCTGCAGGCGGAAAAAGCTGTGTGCCATATTACTATTACAGCATTTATTTTTCTTTTTTTTTTTGGTTATCTTTTTCTTTTTTTTTTTTGTTTTGCTGTCCATTTTTATTTCTTGTTCATTTTCTTTGTTGCCACTGTGTGTTTTTCATACTGTATTTTGTTTGTTGTTCATTTCCTTTTTGGCCTGCGCTTCTCTCGCTTTGCTACTGTCATTTCCATTTGAAATTCCCAATTAGCAGGTCAATTGCTTTTTAGGCCAAACTGTATGCACTGCAGTTAACTCTAGCTATCTCTTTTCCATACTCCAGCTATCTCTTTCTCAGTCTATCTTCAAATTGTACATCTGTTCAGTATTGTCTGCCTGGTTGCGCTTTTTGTTACATTTGCTTCTTCTTTTTTGACATTATCCTTTGCGGCATTTAATTACACTTTTTGCTTACTTTTCTCTATTTCTCTATTTTTTTTTTGGTTTTTCTCCTCAAGCAGCGACGACTCACTTATGCATGAAAATTGTTTCTAATGACTTTTGTCAAATTGCGCATTAATTTATATTTTATAACCACAATCCTTACATAGTAACTAGTATATATCCTTAATTCCTTCAACAACTCTTAAGCATAACAATCGCAACTTAAGTGCAATATCTTAGAGCTTAAGTGCATAAACGCATTGATAATACACAACTTTAGGCTCAGATATGCAATTGACAAGCTTAACTTAGTAAAGAAATTTGTATAAGGAATTAAAGTATAGTTTATGCCTAATCTTTTGATATATATACCAAAGAAATCGGCCAACTTTTACTATATAATATAGTAAGCAGAAAGAAATCAAGTCAAAAGTTGTCAATGCTCTTGTCGTAACGATTTTCAGACTTTGGTTTTATAATAGAAGTTTTTATATAAAAGAATTGAGTAGAATAGATCAAACAGTTATATAGTTTGTACATATATTTATAGTATATAACTATGTATAGTACATAGTTAATATATATAAAGACATACATAATATAAACCATTTCTTTATAGGCTATTCATAGCTTCAACTTCCATCACAGGCTGCAGTGTGTTGTGTGTCTTTGCTAAAAGTTTTGCCTCAAACCCTGTCAATGACAATTTTGCATTGCATAAAAATATTGCACAATAAATAAACTTATAGACATATTTAGTATACAATGTACACTGAAATTATACATTTATATATATAAAAATATACATATATAATATATATTCATATATATACATATATAATCCTGTTTAGCATATATAATTCAAGCCTCTTTGTAGGTGAAACTGTCGTTGTCTGTGGCAACAAATGGCAATAGAAATCAATTTTGCTGCGTTCCATTAATGACAGTTAGGCCTAGTTTTAATAAATTTATATACATCGATATTATATATAAATATTTATATATATTAATACTAAATCACATGTAATTTGTCAAGTTTCGGTTATGCAGCTTAAAGATTAAAGTAAAATTAATGCAAATTTTAAGTGGCAAATCCCACTTATTATAACCGTAGTTAATGCGTTCAGTTGTTGCCAAGGTGAACCGCAGTTAAAGTTCAGCGCATTAAATTGAAAATTTGTTTTCGTTTTTATTTTTCTTTTTGCTTAAACTAAACTAAAGACTAAATGCCACGTTATAATAGGAAAACCTAATCCAAAATGAAGTCAATTATCAAAATGTATCTATGAACAAAATGTTGCAATCAACTTTCGGTTTGCAAAATTTAAAAAAAAAAACCAAAAAAAAAATTACAAAAAGAAAAAAAAACTAAAAAAAAAGTTTCGTAGTTCGAAAAGTTAATAAATTAATAGATACATTTATAATGTTGTTGTAGCTAATTTATGTCTTGTTGTTATTATTGTTGTAATGCATACAATTAAGTCTGCCGCAACACACGCACCACACACACACACTCACATACACAGCATAAACTTTGCATAAATGAAACAAAAAATGAAAAAAAAAGAAATAGAAAAAAGATGAACAAAAATAAAAAGCAGAAGGGGGAAAAAAAAACAGCCAATATTATTATGAAATTCCCCTACGAAACAACACTATAAAGATTGGCAAAAAAACACAAAACAAAACATAAATATATATATATATATATATATATATATATATATATATAATATGATAATGAAACTGCTACGCTCCATTGGTAGGAAAGAAATGAAATCTCATGCGGCGCCAACTAATGGCTAAAGATGTTTAGATATATTAGTTGCAAGGGGTCTAAGGGGGGGTTATTTGAGCATATGGGAGCTGCAGATAACAGAGTGCAGATTTAGTCAAAATTATAATGAAGCCAATAACGCATAGATTGCTGTAAGATATATATATATATAAATACATAAATATATATATGTAAGATATCTGTGCAAAAAAGTGATAGTGCCTTCTCTAGCGAAACTCTCGTAATCCATGGCTAGACATAAGTTTTGAGTCTTGTGTAACTCCCAACGATAGGAGGGAGGGGGGCGGTTGGGTGATGGTTTAAGTAAGGGGTATACACAAAATCCAAGTCAAAATATATGTTTCTGGTCAATGTTCATCTTCAGGGTCAAACATAAAGTTACTTGTCTCATTTCTATTTGCTGTTTTTAATTTTCGCATTTTTTTTATTATTTTTACTAGTTCATTAATTATATTTATAGTAGCGTTTACCTTATCAAAAAACACCAACTAACTAATTAATAATTATATATTCAAGCTCCTGTTGAACTAAATAATAAGCGTAAACATTGATTACAAAACGCAACACATAAATAATTCCTCAACCTTTCAGCAATTTAACATTTTGCAATTGTTAACAGATAAACAAAATGTTAAGGCAGCAAGTTCAGCTGTTAACATACAAAGCGTAACAGCGATCTGGCAACACTTGAAGCCTGCGCACTGTTAAGCCTTGCATACGCTTAACAGTTGGACATAGTTCGACACTGTTAAGTATAGATTTAACATAAAGCATAAATGTTATGTGATCTTTGTATAATCCAATGGCAATTTTGTTGTTGCTTGTAGAAGCAATTGAGATAAATCTTATCAGCACATAATCTTATCAGCAGGAAGCATCAACTATATAAAGTATCTATATAGATAGACAACATTTTCAACTACTAAAGATTAAAGTACTTGTAGATCTACTATTATATATGTCTAATCAATCTCAGTTAAGTCTAAGCTATACCGTTATGTTCATGTTGAAAATATTAAAAGGCATCAATCATCGATTGTGTCTGTGTTCGGTTTAAAAGGCTAATGAGCCACATAATCAGTACGCCCTAAGCTAAAGTATATCAACCAAAAATCCTAATATAGATCAATCTTTTCATTTTTTTTTTAAGTGAATGTTCTGAATGAAACAATGTACCCCACAATATGTATACCCTGCACACCCTAGTCTTAACTTATTTCAGACAGTTTTTATGGTACCGCCCCGTGCGCCTGAAGCAGTGACTGCAACTAATTTGTAGACATCAAAACTGACAACTGCTGCCGCCTCTGGCAACCGAATCAATTTCAAGCTTGGCCATATTATTATTAAGCCACAGAGTCTACTTAGCCAACTCCTGCTTCTACCTCTTCTCTCTCTATCTATATGTATCTCTCTTTCTCCTTGCGCTGTCATTTCCCTCAGCTCATTACCATTGTTAAAGAACTGTGAGCTGCTGTATCTCTTGTCTTGTCTACAATTCTATTGTAATCGTCTGTGCTGACTCGGTGTGTGTGTGTGTGGTGTGGTGTGTGTGTGTGTGTTGGCTAAGTCTTTATACAGCTAACTGTATAGTTTGTAGCTGAGGCTTTTACCGCTAAGGTTCGTGCTACGGTAAAAACTATGAGCCAAGAATGTTGTATGGCGATGAACAAGTGCCCGCAACTGTGACTTGAATTGAGTGAAGGATAGAGAGAGAGAGAGAAGTTAAGGGGAATGGGGCTAACTAGTTAGAATAGCGATTAGTGGGGGTAAGGGGATAAGGGGTAGCAGTATATAGTAGTTGTGTGGCAAGTGAGCCGCAAAGCGAATGTGTCGAAGCAGCAACAAGAATCGCACAAACTAACAGAACCTAATGATAAAGAACACCTCACAGTTTGCAGTCGATGTCGATGTCGACGTTGACGTCAACGTACGCTGCGCTGTCGGCTTTGCGGCTTATTTAGTATGTCAAAACATGTTTTTTTTTGTTGTGTTTGTTGTTGTTGTTCTCTTCTTTTTTTATTTTTATTCTGTTTGCCGTTTGCGGGTTTTTGTTTTTTTTTTTTATTTTTTTTACTGCTGCAACGTCTATGGAAAGTGGGACACAGCTCGGAGAGCTCCGTTGGGGCTTGGGGCTGCCACAAGAGGTGAATAGCCAATAAATCGACGCTTGTAAATTGAAATTCTTTAGCATGGGGTGTGCGTGTCTAACTCTGTCTATCTATTTCTCTTTGTGTGTGTATGCGTGTGTGTGTGTGTGTGTGTGTGTGTGTGTCATATATGTGTACACCTGTTGTGTTGTTAGTGGTTACCAGAAGACGTGGAAGTGTCAGGTTGTTAATTGTGGTCCGTGTGGGTTACGCAATCAGCAACTGACTGCCATCATTTGCATCTCTCAAATCTTTACTTCTAAAGCATACAGTAAACATTGCCTATGAATGAACCTAACAATAGCTTTGATTATGTTAAGTTCTAAAGGTCTTATTATATACCAAGTAATCAGTTGAGAACAGCTTCTATTTGCTGCCTAGACGTAAACATATATCCTTAGTTGCTTCTTCTACTCACAAAGCAGAAGTTATATCTCAAGTATAAGCTTATTTTACAGATAAAGCAGAACTTATATCTAAAGATTAAGCAATATATATCCCAGTAAAACAAAGATATGCCCAAATTATTACAGCTTAAACATTTCGTTTCTCTGTTAAATTGAACTCCCAAATATTAGATATAAACTTATCGCTTATCGATAAAAGTTATCGATAATTTAATAATACTTATATGCTTTCATTAATAAATTGTTTATAGCTTGGTTTCACTATATTCATAAATATGATTACTGACCTGTCATAGCTCCATTGCTGTTATCTCTTTCCCTCTCTCTGTCTCTGTCTCTATCTCGTGTTGCTGTCGCTGCCACAGCAGCAACAGTTGTGGTTGTTGTTGCTGTGGTTGGTGATGTTGCCGTTGCCGTTGCTGTGGCTGATGTTGCCGTTGCCGTTGCTGTTGCTGTTGTTGCTGCTGCTGGCTTCTGTGTTAACAACAATGGGGGCGGTGTACGTTCTCTCAGCCTTTGTCTATCTGTGGGCGTGTTTGATTTGCGATTGTTGTTGCTGCCAGCATTACTGCTATTGCTGCTGTTGTCACTGCCGGCAATATGCTTGCAAACGCTACTCATGTTGCTCAGGCTACCGAAGCTGCTGATGCTACTGAAGCTGCCGGTTCTCGCCAGTGCCGGAGGCTCCGACATAAACTTTGACTGCGATTGTTGTTGCTGCTGTTGCTGCTGCTGTTGTTGCTGCTGTAGTAGTTGAGGTGCTACCAGAGCAAGACGTTTGGCTGTAGGTTCCGCCAAGTCTATATCCTCCTGCTGCTGCTGTAACTCTGGCGTTATACTAGCTATAATGGTGGCCACCTCCTGCTCATCGTCCTCCTCTTCGCCTGTTCCCGGCTCAAAGCAAACATCCAGCAATGTGGTGCCACCGCTCGTCTGCAGACCAGCAATATCCTTCAGATCAATCCAGCTGGCGCCCAACTTATCTGCATCGCTTAGCGGCAGGCTTAACACCCGCGTGTCCCCCTCATCCACAATGTGAAAGGCCTGTGTGGGCTCAATCTTAACGATGATGGGTTGAGTGGCCAGAATCTGTGTGGGCGGTAGATTGCATCTATTGCTGTTCCCATTTCCAATTGCATTTGGATTGCCAGAGTTACTACTATTGCTATTGCTGTTGCTGTTGCTGTTGATGTTGCTATTGCTATTGCTGTTGGTAGCGCAACGCAGCAGACTGGCCATATGCTCATCATCATCTTCATCAACGGCTTCCAGCTCACAGAGTTGCTGTTCGATTTGCAGGTACGTCGTTGTTGTTGTTGTTGTAGTTGTTGTTGTTGTTGTGGTTGTTGTTTCTGCTGTTGTGGCATTAATATTGCTGCTGCAGCTACTTGTATGGCCACCCCCAACATCACCAACGCCAACACAATCATCATCATCATCATCATCAACAACATCATCATCATACCCAATACCAACAGTTGCAGTGGCACTCGCCAGGCTACGTATGGTGGTCACCTGCTCCCGCTGTCCCCCCCGCAGTACATCCAATTTAAGTACCGTACACTTATCGGTCTGTTGGTATTGATGTTGCTGCTGTGGTCGCACATATCCCGTTGTTGCGGTTGCTGCTGCTGCTGCTGCTGCTGCTGCCTCTGCCAGAAAGGATAGCGGCGGTGATGTGGCTTTATTTGAAGTGGTCACAATGCGTGTGGGTGTGGCAATAGCCATTGTTGTTGTTGCTGTTGTGGCTGCTGTTATTGTTGTTACTGCTGCTGTTGCTGTTAGTATTGAGTGTGAGCTTGGTCGCGCCACAATGTTGCTGTTAGCCGGCAATGGTATTATCGATATGGATGGCACTTTGCTGCGTAAATTAGCAACTGCTGCCGCTGTTGCAGCATCAGCATCTAAATAGCTGGCTGTAGCAGTTGCTGCTCCTGCTGCTCCTACTGCTGCTGCTGCTGCTGCTGCTGTTGTTGTTGCAGTAGCAACTGTTGCTGCAGCTGCGCCACTTCTTGCCTGCTGTATCAGCAGGAGATCTCTTGGCCTATCCGTTGTGAGGGCCGTTTCTAACAACAGTTGCTCAAAACAATTGCCAATTGGCTGTTGTTGCTGGTTGTTGCTAGTTGTTGTTGCTGTTTGTGCGTTGTTTTGAATACGTTTTTCTACTGGTTTTTCTTTCTTTTCGCTAAATAACTTTCATTAAAGGGGAATGGTAGGGTGTTTAGGGAGGGTGTAGAAGCACAACATCAAAATAAATTGAGAAAAATCAGCCTTACAAAAAGTGCACTTAAAATTCTTTTTTAAATATTTTCTTTTTTTCTTTTTTAGTTTTTTAACTTTTAATTGCTTTCAATATTTATTTATCAGTTATTATATATATATATATATATATAATAGATAGATATATATATTATGGTGTGTATACACCTGTTTGTTGTTGGTGTTATTTGTTGTTGTTGCAGCTGCAATGCGCTGCAGCTTGGAATATGCGTCGTATACTCAATTTTTATGCTTTAAAACTTTTTGTTTCTTTTTATTATTTCTTTTTTTTTAAATTATTTTTTGTGCGTTGCTTTTCAGTTTTTGTTTTTTCTTTTGGTGTTTTTTTTTTTGCTTTTTTTCACAGTAAATCAGTCGCATTTAGTTGTTTCAATGAATGTATGTTGCTGCTGTTGTTGTTGTTGTTGCTGCTGTTGTTGCAGCATTGCTGAAATGATTTTCCATTGCTGAAATACGTCACAATATGTTTTGGGTAATTTTTAACTGTTATCCTGCTGCAACTGCTGCTGCTGTTCCTGTACCTGTACTATTGTACTGCTACAACTACTGCTGTTTGTGCTGCTGTTGCTGTTGCTGCTGCTGGGGCTGCTGCTGCTGCTGCTGCTACTATTGGTAGTGTGTATCTGTAGCAGTTAAAGGCTGCTGTTGCTATTGCTATTTTAGTTGTTGCTGTTGCTGCTGTTATCGTATCCTGACGCTGCACATGCAACGAGCTATTGTTGTTGTTGTTGTTGCTGCTGTTGGTGCTATTGGTGCTGCTGCTATTGCTGCTGCTGCTGTCGCTGGATGGCTGCAAGGCGCCATTGGAATATGACAACGTCAAAATACAAGTGACTGGAAGTGTGTCGCTGTTGCTGCTGCTGTTGACGTCGCTGCTGCTGCGGTTGTTGTTTATATTGTTGTTGTTGTTGTTGTTGTTGTTGCTGCTGCTGTTAGTTTTCCACATTGCGGCACGCAACCCTAAAGTCCATGCAACACCACCACTGCCTACTCCTCCACCGACGCCACCAGCCCCCGCCAGCAACAACAACCACCAGCTGTGGCTTTAATAATCGATTTTTCAGCCCGCACACACATGCAAATCGATACACATACGGCACACACACACACACAGGCACACACAGGCACACACACACACACACACAGCACTGGTAATTGCAACGCTTTCGCTTTTTGTGTTCTTTTTTTCTCTCTTTTGATTTCCAAATTTTACTTCAAATATTTTTCGTTTAGTTAAAGTTGTGTTTCTTTTTTCACATAATTTTCATTTGTCGTTTTTCCTATTTTTCCATAAAAATTTTCAATTGCAACTGCAAATGCAGTTTACAAGAATTTTTCCCACAGGTTTTTCCTTTTTTTTCTTTTGTTTTTCGTTTTGTTTACACAAATTTCACACAAAAATTTTCGCTTCAATTTTTTTACGCCATTTTGCTCGCACTTTTCGTTGAAAAATTAATGAAATTAATTGAATTTAATTGAAAAATTAATTTATAATTTTATTATTATTAATATATATTTTCTTTTGTGATATTGTGTCCGCGTATCCTTTGGCTTTGCTTGCGTCCTTTGCAGGAATGTGTCCCAAATTCAAGTGCGACACAAAAAACACATTTCGTGCCGCACTTTCCGTTTCGCCACTCAGCTGCGCTTGGAAAGGATAAAAGGACTTCGACTGTGTGGGAAAAATCGCAATGCCATGTCCATATATATATATATACAAATATATATAATTGAGGGTGTGTGTGTGTGTGTAAGGGTGTGTGCGTATATGCAGGCCAAAAATGGGACTCGTCGTGTTGCGCTGCTGCAAAATAGGGTTAGTAGGCATAATGCCAAGTGCATAGACAGGAAAAACTGGAAAATTGGAAATGTGGAAAATGTGTGTGTTGGGAAAAGCGCGCGTGGCATTGTTGCGCAGCTTTTTCCTACCCTTAAGCAAATTTTCCAATCCATTCACACGGTTTTATACCATTAACTGTGTGTGTAGGGAAATTTTTGTGTGCATTTCGAGAGGAAATTTTCGTTTAGGGTTGAAACTTTTCTGCGCGCCTCAATTTGAATTATGAATATTAAACGCCGATAATAAAGGGAATATAAAGCATAGAGAAAACAGAGAACATAAAGGCAAATATATAAAGATAATATATATTTATATATATGCAAATATAGAGGACTATATAGTGTGTTTATAACTGAATAATCTCTCAGCAAACTGCAAGCCAAATTTGCACTTTCAGGCGCTGCTTGGCCTGTCTTTGAACATAGAAAAGTCGAATTTTAAATACAAAAAGAACTTGTACAGCTATATAATTATATATATAATTGATTAACATATGTTTTTATATAGTTTCTATAATATATAAACATATATAAAACTGTATAAAATACCCTACAACAACAATAATCCTAGGCTTAGTCAAGCAAAGCTTAAACTTGTTCCTTTTTCTCACTTAGTCAAAGTAAAATAAATTTGCCATTTATTTTATATTAAGACAATTATATTTATAACAATTATTCTCATATATATAACACATTATGAAATAAAATATATAGAATTCAATTACTTAAGATCATATATAGCAGACAATCTAATCAATCATTAAACGATTTACAATTCATTTCACACAAAATGCGGGCTTAATAACTGAACAATAGAAGTGATATCATACACAAATTTGGCATCAATTGAGCTCATAGTTTGCTATTGTCAATGTGTGTAATCAATAGTTCAATGGCAGTTTGAAACCAGCAAAATCTGCACAACTCCAATATACCCTGTAAACAGTTAAAAGGGGTAAACTTATACTGAAGTTGTTAGAGGTCAAGGCAAAGGCCTGAAGTGCAGTTAGATTGCGTTTAAGTAAACCATTAAGTATGCACTTTAGTTACACCTAACTTACATCCTAGTATACCCCATGTATAGCCTATTTTATACCCTATAATATACCCTCTTATATAAGCCTTTGTAGAGAATAGTACACTTCTTGGTAGACCTTTTCCTAGACTTTTTAGTAGAACCCTTAGCAGACACATTGGAAGCTGCTTAGGGAACACCCAAGTTATACCCTTATATATACCACATTAAATACTCTTGAGTATACCTATTTTCAGCCTTAAAGCATACTTTTTTTATATCCATCAATATACTGAATTTAAATCAAACCCAAGTTTTTAAGTAATAGCAAAATGCAAAAGGCAAAGTTAAAGCAAATCTATGAAAACGCAACTTGTAATGATTCTTATGTCTATAAACAGTTAGGTCTACAAATCAAGAAGGCCGTTAGAGAATTAGCCAAGCGGTATTACTTAACCCAATAAGTATAGAAGACTATAGAAGACTACAGTAGCATAGTGTAATAAGTAGAATGAAGAAGAAGCAATAGCAAAACTAAACTAATCGCCATATAACAGGGCTCTTTGATCATCTTGACGCATCATTAGCTATATTATCAAAAATAAAAAAGAGTAGGGCGAGAAGAATTGTCTACATAAAGACTCAGGAGAATCAGAGAATCAGTGTCTACAACTAACGATGAGTCTTCAGATTGGTCTTCTTTAATAATTCATGTTTTGCCGTTGCTTAAATCATGTTAGATTTATTTGTGCTGGTTTTGCAGTGAATGAAGTATGACGCGAGGGGGGGCTGCTGGCGGTTAGCTGTGCTGTGGGAGGTTATCTTGCGCAAGAAACCATCAGGTCTATCAAGAACTAACTGGTTCTAGCTGTAAGACTACAATTTGGCTCAGACGTTAGGGGCAGAAGTAGTTCCAGAAGTCGAAGAGAGAGAGATAGAGATGGAGAGGGGTAAAGAGTTGTTGCGGCTTTGAAGCGCCGTTGGTTCTAACGTGGAAAATGTGTGCCTCACCGTTGTAACGATCGTATTCTTCTTCTTTATTGTCTTCTTCTACTGCTTACCCACTTCCAATTTTGCCCTTGCCTCTCCCCTTCATTCATTACTTATTTTGCTTTTTTCCGTTTGCAGTTTCTCAGCTCAGTTTGCGGCTGCTGCTGCTGCCGTTGCTGCTGTTGCTGTTGCTGCTACTTTTAGCCATATTACCAACTATTGCAGTAGTTGGTCTTAGAGCAATTCTAACCTGTTTCTTGGCAGACAAACTTGGCATAAGACAGAGAGAGCGAGTGAAAGAGTAAGGGAGAAAGAAAAGCTTGCCAGAGGTTCTGGTAAAAGTCCCGTACGAAAGTCCCAGTTATTCAAGAGGAAAAACCTGTTACACGCAACTGGAAACTGGCTCTGATTGTGCCACAGCTAAGTTCAGTTGAGTTCTGTTCTGTCCAAGAACAGCTACCACAACAGAAACACGTTAGTACCGTTGTGTCGGATTCTTTGTTGCGCAACTGTGTTGCAAGATTAGCTGACGACGGCAATAGCAACAACAGCAGCAACAACAACGTTGACTGCGACTGGTTTATTGCAACGTCGCGTCGTTGTTGTCGATGAGGCAACTCCTCAAGTTGCTGCTGGGCGCAAGCGCAGCGTCATTTCCCCCCTCTTCTAACCCCTACCTACCTATAGCTTACAGCTGCAGCAACGTCCTCTTTATATATATATAGATATAAACATTGTTGTTTTTGCGGTGCTTTTCAAGATGTTGCAACATCTGCAGCTAGAATCGGAAATGCGGCACAAGAAACGCTATGAAACGTTGGAAAAACCAGAAAATTGGAAAACCTTGCCCAGCCGCTCGATTGCGTGCGTTGAAGCTTGACTGCGTTTTGCATTCAAAGACTTCAATTTACTTACAAAAGAAGAAAAAGAAAAAAACAAACTTACCACGCCCCCCTATAATACCCCCCTACAATCAGTATACCTTAGTTTTTCACGATCAATTAAGTGAGTTGTTGTTTTTAGCCAATTGTAGAATTTGTTTGAAGCCAAGGCTAAAACTTGTTTGTTTATTATTTTGCGATTTGCAGCGAAACTTTTTAGCACTTTGAATACTTCAATTCACTCAATTAAATAACAGTAATTAAATAAAATGTCCCTGAACATATGGAAAAACATATTCGTATAGTAAACTCTTGTGGGTTTAAAGAAAAAATTAAAAATCATAAGAAAAATTATGAAAATCTTGAAAATCCTATACAAAACTATACGCAAAGAGTTGAGAAACGCTTTTCTATTGATTGCTACAAACTATACAGATTGTTCAGTTATAAAAGTATATATGGTTCATAGCTGATACAAATTTCATTCGTAGCCAAAGTAAACTTAAGTCATAAGCTATAAATTTATGGCAAACTGTGCTATAAATTATTTTTGCCATAAAAATCTTCATATGAGAAATAGTTTATTAATTTTGCTTTGTATTTTACAAGAAAATTTAAATTGAAGGTTGAGTTTTTGATCATTAACTAACTAATTAAATATTTAATTAAAATTTAATAACAAAATTTGTCATGCTATGCAACAAGTTGTGGCAAATTTAATTGCCAAAAAAAAACCTGTTATGTGAAACATATATATAAATGTTGTAATATCCTTTATTATGGTTCAAACTTTCAATATAAAATTTGATATAAGAAATCCGCTACAGACATTGGCTTTAGCTTGGCTTAAAGTGGAGGCTAAAACCCTAAAAAGATACCATTTAACCACAAACTGAATTACTCCAAAGGAGCATCAATATGTTTTATACATATAGTGTATCCATATCTTTTATAGCAGGGAAAACTTACCTCTTATAGTGCTTGGCATGTTACATAAGTTTTCTTCAGATTTCATTTATATAGACATCATATATGTAAGGGATATTTAAGAGATCTTCAGTTGGAATCAGTATGCCAATTTAATTCTTATTGCAGCCATAAATCCAACTGCAGTAAAGTTCATGTTCATAATTTATCGATAAGAATCGAATTAAATGCACTTAATGGGTATCGATAGCTCTTAACTTGAAGACACTTCTTGGGTTTTTATTGTACTATCGATAGGTGTGTGTGTAATTTTAACTATAACACTTAACAGTTAGAAAAGCTTCAAACTATAACACGACGACACGAAGTGTTAACGAACACAAAAGACGAGCAAACGATATTCAAACGGTAAATTTTACGAAGACGCGTAGAGAAGAACGAGAACTTTGAAACAGCTGAGCTGAACGAGTGCGTAGTTTGGTTAGACTTGTATACTAATGTATATATATATGTGTATATATGTATATATGTATGTATGTATGTATGCATGTGTATATATGTATAAACACACACAGTGAAGAAGCACTGGATATCAAGTGGACACACTGGACTGGACGTGTGGACAAACGTTTGAACACTAAATGTTTGTATTGTGAATCTTGTTGCCTGTTGCCTGGAATCGGAATCAGTGACGGAATCATCTGCCAGCACAACAAAACCTGTGCAGAAGGTGGCTCCAAAGATGCCGAACAACAACAGCAATAGCAACAACAACAACAACAATGCGAAATTTCGCGTTATTCAACGCGAACAACGAGCAGTTTCTTGTTGCATTACAAAAGAAAGGAGAAAGGAGAAGTTATGGCAGTAGCAACAGAATCTTAAAACCGATTACATCCCACAACCTGCTCCCTATAAGCCTTGTTGCAAATTGTATATGTATATGTATACACACACACAGCACACACATACATATAGAGCCTCCAAAAAAAGAATTCCTGCTAATTAAATGCGTGATCATCGCTCAAAAATACACCTCAGCAACACGAGAGGCAGCAGCAAGAGTCATGCGCGCATTTCATCAGAGCGTTAGCCAATGTATTAGTGATGGGAGCGTGACACGACTCTAAGTTATTGCATTACATAGTGTTAAACTAATTGGAAATTTGCATAAAATGCAATACTACTCTATTTATAACATATAACTAGCCGATATATATCGCATGAGATCAATCTGTAGACTGAACTGCAGGTTGTGTTGTTGCTTTGGGGGCCGCGTCATCCCAACGTTGCAACGTAGCAGGCTCCAGCTGCAGCTTACACACACACAAAAAAGCGCACCTTTAACTTTAATCGTTAAATAAACAGGAAGACTTCTACAGCAAATACACACACACACAAGTTACACACACAGGCAGAGAAAACTTATCACAAGTCAGCAGCAGCAGCAGCAGAAAAATGAAATAAAAACAGGTTGAGAAGTACCGCTAAGCAATAAGCAGAGAGCAAGTAGTAGGGGAAGGGCAGAAGGAGAAGAAACAGAAGGAGGAGTAACAGCAAAAGCAACGCCAGCAACAAGCCCCACAAGCCAAAAAGGTCAACGAACGTTCTTAGCGAAGAAGAATGGAATCAAAACACAAAAACACGAAAAACACTGAGCAAGCCTCAGCTCAATACAAAGAGTTGGCACAAAAGAGACAGGTATAAAATCAAATGATAAGAAAGAGAGTGAGTGAAGGAGAGGGAGAGCGAGAGAGCGCGCGCGTACATTGTGTTTTCAAAAGAGCACAAAGAAAGTGTGCAGAGAAAGCAAATAAAAACAAAACGATCGCCGAAAGCAACTAAAGAGAGCGCACAGCAAACAAAGCAAAGAGACTGTTATTAAGAGAGAGGGGGAGTATGTAAGATAGAACGAGAAAGAGACAGAGAGAGAGAGTGTAGGTTAAAATTTATGAGGTATGCATTCATTTAAAAATATTTATATATATGAAAATAACCTCAAGAAAATGTATTTTTAGCAAGAATTTCTTCGATACGAAAACTGCATTAAAAGCTGCAGCAAAAAGCAGAAACAGCAGCAGCAGCAGCCGTAACAGTAGCAGCAGCAGCAGCAGCAGCATAGTAACATTAGTACAGGCAGCAAGCAAAGGTAAAGGCAGCAAGGCAGCAAGAAAGAGAGAGGGAGAGGAATAGAGTGAGAGGGCTTGATCGTTGTAGGAAGAACGGTGAAGGTGATGGGGCGTTAACTACTTTGTAACTGTCTGTTAAGAAGTCAGAAAGTTGAGAAAGCCAAAAGAAACTGAAATTCTTGTTATATTGCTTAATATTTGGTAATACGCACACACACACACACATAAGAACTCTCTCCATACACATATATATATACATATATGGAGAAGAAAGAAACGTGCAAAAGACATTGAATGTAGCGGTATATTGACGAAATTTCTGAGACGAGCAACAAGCGAGCAAAGCTCAATGACCTCCAGCAGCCGTCACCGTCGTCCCCGTCGTCGTCGTCGTCTTCGCTTGTAACTGTGTAATAAGCTTTTAGTGTGAGCTGCGTGTAGGTGGGGGGGTTAGCGGAGTTACAACTGTCAGAGGGTTAGAAGTTTTGTTTTTTTTTTCTTTTCTTGTATTTAATTTCTTCCGTTGGTTTTTTCGTTTTTCTTTTTGTTCGTTAAGTCGAGCTTTGCGCAGTTTTTACAGCTTGTTTCTTATGTCTTCCTGTGCAGCTTTAAACGTTGACCCAAACTTATTTCCACTTATGCAATCGCTTAGCGTGGGCTGTGTGGGTAGCGGATGTGTTTGTGTGTGTGTTTGTATTTATGGTAGGATGTTTGTCTTTTGTAATCTGTGTTAAAAGCGTAAGCCACTGGCAAACATTGTTATTGGCCAAACAAAAATAGAACTCTGGCTTAAACGCTTAATACAAATGGCTAAGAACATTGATCCTGCTTAACAGTAGGCAATTCACTCGCACGCGCGCTGTCTATGCATATGCCGCTCTCCCTTTCTCTTTCTAGCTACAACTGCTGCAGCCTGTAATACTATGCGCCCACGCGACACGCTGATTGGTTAAACGACTGCTTCAGGCTGCCCTAGGCGCAGGTCTGCCATTGGCTGTTGCCTTGTCTGTGCGTCCTTTTATCTTAAGCCTGTTGCTGCCTGCCATACTCTGCTCTAAGAGAGTAGCAAGGATAAGTTAAGGGTTTGGCTGTTTCTTTTGCGTAATTTAACTTTACTTGTCCTTGACTTATAGTTGTCGCTTATATCGAAATATATAATATTCTATATTCTATACAATTTTAGTTGAACTGATGATAAAATCTTTGGGAATTTCATTGAGTTATTTCCCATCTTTCGCTTATCAAACTCATTTACATTTTCTGTACAAATTTTGTTATCAAATTTGGGAATTTGTTTTTTTTTTTCCTTAGAGCGTATATGGTATTCTTCTATGCCTTGGGGAAATTTTCTTGTGTATATATTTACTCCCTTTTTTTTTATTGATGATTGTTACACGTTTGATTTGGTTGCTTATTAGATTGTAACGCTAGGATGTAAACTTTTCCGGGTATAAATAGAGCTCGCTTAGAATGAAAAATTCCATTTCAAAGCTGTTTGCTATTTAAGAAACAAGTGAAATATATATTTTTCACTGTATTTAAATACATATATATATGTGTGTGTGTGAATGTGTCTAATACATTAACGGGTAATTACATAATAAATACAACAACAACAGTCATATAATATGTTATGAGATAAAATTACAAAGAAAAGTGTGCTTGAAGTGAAATGTGATTTATATAAAACCAAAGAAAAAACTTATGCAAGAACTTATAAACCTTATGAACATCTCATAGAACTTATAGCTTATAGTTATAACAGTTAAATATAGTTGTTACTTATGACTTGAGTCCAAGCATTAAGTGACTCACATAAATAATGTCTCTATTCCAGTACAACATTAGTTTTTGATTTATTTAAAGTATTTCTTAAATAAATCTTTAATTGAAATTTCATGATACAAAAAAAACGCAACAAAATTATCTAATAAAAAACTATAAAATGTCAGTTAAATAAATTAAAATTTTAACGCTTTTAAAACGCGTCACCATTTGATTAGAATTGCTTTAATAAGTTTCTACTAAATGCAATAATGGCAAAATTATTATAAACTTTTTTTCTATCACTATTCTCAGATAATATTTCAACACTTTAGTGTAGTTATTTTAATTCTAATTTATGGTAAAATATATGTTTGTATATTAATATATTATCAATCACAATGTATATGTTATGGAAAGCATTTTTATTATTAAATAACTTCTGTATTATTAATTAATTGTCAATGCATGACAAAATGCACTTAATTCTGCTTTTAAAATATTCCCTTGCATGAAGAGAAATATGTATATTAATATACCTATACATATATATATAAATAGCTGTATATATACTATATATGCACATATATAAAAAGCTAGAATTAGATAGTCTTGGCAGTAGAAACGCATCGTGTGAGCATCATTCGCACATTTTTTTTCCAGCTCTGATTTACAGTGCCTTTATAAAGTATACACACACATCATTTTTATTAGGTTGTAAGTTAAAAATTTATTGTGAACAGACGAAATTAACTGACTTTAGTAATATTTTATTGCAACATTACATACTTCAAAGTGTTAGCCAACTCTATTGAACAGTTGTTCAAATTGTGTTTAGACCTGGTTGATAACAGTTGTGCTTACTTGTATTGTAAAGTGTAGATAAAAAACTGGGAACAATTTTATAAAATTAAAAAATAAAATTTTAATTTTTTATTACCTTAAACTAAACTTCAGTTAAGCCAAAATTTTTGATTAAAATTTAAAAAAAAAATTGAAAAACTTCTATTCCTAATTTTCTGTTTCCTTCAAGAAGCATCACAAAATATTAATGAACATTATTCGTTTGCATTTTGCCCGCAATTTAATTTTATCTGTATAAATTGGCAATTTAATTATGCTTAATTAATAGTTAAATTTTAAAAATCTTTAATTAAAATCAATCTGAGAAAAAGCCGGCCATTAATATGATTTTTTATGCACACATTAAATAGGCTTTTTTCGGTGGCTTTGACCACACTGAAAATTGTCGATAAACAATTATATAAAAATCATAAAAAATATATATAAAACTCATAAAATAATAGCTAATTATGTTTAATTGCAATATAATTATATTAATCAAAACGAAAAAAGAGTTAAGTGAAATATTGCCTCATATCAAAAAAGTTTTATGATTTCCATTTAAATTTTTATAGATTGAAGTAAAGCTCCTTTGGTAACAATAGTAGCGCATGTTATAGCAAATTAATAGAACTGTAAATTAGATATTAGTAACGATGATAACAACATTGTTAAAGCTATATTTGAAATTGGCCAAATAACTGTTTAGCACAATATCAGTTAAATAGTCTGCAGCTGACACTCAACGAAGTCGAAAGTTAACTGAAAACTTAAAGTTATTTTCCTATTTGAGTGTAAGTAAAATTAACTTATATTTTTACATTCTTAAGTTTAATTTTACAAATAGTTTCAATAATAGTTACTGATATATAATATAAGACTTTTAACTAATAACAAGTAAGTAACAGTTAAGATAGTGGGACATCAACTAAATTTTCATAAGTAAGCAAACATTTGCAATACTTTCATTTGGTATAAAAGGATACTATAAGGGATATAGGATATACCATATGATGAGAGACTATTATGGTATTATTTAGATCAGAAAGGAATAGAAATAAATATTACTTGATTAAAGTTTAGTTGGTTTTCTACTACTTATAACACAACTGACAGTTATAAGCTCTTTTCGTCTACTACCCAAAATTACTTTGAAAGAAATTCTGCTTCATTTGTCAGCTAAGATTTCCTTTTAGCTTTGCAATTAGTTTAAATTCAACAACTATTTGTAGCTAAAATGAATTTAAATAATGTAAAATTAATACAGTTATAATAAAATCTGCTTTAAATTAAACAAATATTAAATATAAAATTATAAAGAGGCAAGCGCAAAAAATCAATTTTTCCTATTCGCGTTAGAGAAATCGCTTAAGTTAAAAACCAAATCTTATAAATTTGTATAAAGAAATGAAAAATAGTTTTATTAGCTTTCAGTAAAAGAAAACTATTTAAAATTAGCTTCATATATAGCAAAGTTACATGCCAAAAAGCAGCTGCAAGTCGAAAAAGATCAGAAGTTAAAGCAAAATATATACAAGAAATAAATAAAAAATATAAAAAAAATTGGCTAATTTAAAAAAATGAAAAAACCGAATTTAATTTTAAATTTTGTTAACATATAAAAATTATAATTAAGCCAATATCTAGCAACATTATTTTATGACACAATAAAAAAGTTGTAACTAAGAGATGATAACTTGTGGCAGGTTAGGAACATAAAATTTCTAGTTAAAAGGGTAAAAAAACAGTTACCAATTAGGCAAATACCGTCTATTTATTGGTTGGCCCCTTGCCAAGATAAATATATATATATTATTTATACTATATGATACGTGTGTTTGGGGTATGTATAATAATAAAGATAGAATTAAGATAACAGTACAATATAATGAAATACCAGCATAAATAATAACACACAGTCAGAGAGTGAATGAGAGGGAAAGAGAGAGAGAGAGAAGAGTAACATTTAAACGGAATTTTGTTGGTCAATCTGCAAGCGCGAATCTAACATGTTCGAATAGTGTTGTACCCTTAATTACAACCCATTCCTGCTACCGTTTACACCCTTTATCAATGTACCGTAATTGGCTGACAATCTGTTAACACACGAAACTCTTTTTTTTTTTTGTTTGGAGCATACAAATTGTATTAATAATGTGGCTAATTACAGGGCAAATAGTTTGTGATATATAAACTAAAGTTCAAGCTGTATACTATTCATACGTGTCCAAATAGTTCCATCGGTTAGATTGTATTAATAATATTATTAATACCATAATAACGAGGAACCCTTTTCATAGCCCAACTATAACCACAACAACAACAACTACAACGACGACGACCTGTGGCTCAATGAGGTTAATACAAAGCAATTCATCCTCCTCTTCCTTTTACACTATTATCATTTTCACATTTGACTGTTGTTTTTACAGCTGTCCACGTTTCCCACTTTCACATACACAACCACACACACACACAGACCCATATATATAGACACGTTTTAGTATATTCCATTGAGTCGCTTTTCATTTCCAATTAGAGGGAAGCCCCACAACGTCGGAAGCGTGTGTCAAAGTTTTATAAATTTTCAGTCAACGGTCGACGTTCCAATTTGCCATTTGAAATTGGCCTAAAAATAAACAAAAAGACTATATGTGTATATAGTAAAAGTTGACTAAACCCTTTCAAATAACTCTCTTCCAACAGATAACGAATAATGGCAAAGTATCTCTAACGATTCTACAGAAAATCAAAACTCGTTAAATCAGTGCAAAACCAAAGCAACCCGAAAGATACCCAGTGAAGATAGCTAAAAAAGGATTAGGCTGTAGAAACTATCTAACAAAATTTACAGCAGTTAACACACACAGAGTTTCTCACACATTCATAGCAAGCATAACCAACTGCAAACGTCATCGGAATGGACTTTAAGGAGTACCGTCAACGGGGTAAGTTAAAGCCATAAAGCGCACAGCAGCAGTTCACAGATACAAATTTGTATTTGTATCTTTGTATCTTTTGCTGGCTTAATTTGATTTGCTAAAAGCATTTTCTACGGATTTGCCCAGTTCAATATATACAACTCGTATATTTCAATTTAATGTTCAAATTACTTTCCCAACTCGCTGCCTTCCTTTCGCTCTTATTCCTCATAAAAGGAAAAGTTGAGCAAAGTGTAAATTGATATTCAAATAGATAGAGAAATGTACTAAAGACTTGCAAATAGATGATGAAATATATAGTTAGTGATAGATATAGTATTAAAGTAGGAGCAGCAATAGATTAGAACTATTCCAGTACGTTTAACCGAATCTTGTCCCTCAAGGATATTCAAGTTTAGTTTGCAAAGAAAACTTTTTCTTATATAATTGTTTGCACATAGAAATAGTTGAGCTTATGTTAAATTATAATATAGAATTTATATGCCTAGAGCAAGGATAATCAGCTTAATATGTGATAATGTTCTAAAAGCCAAAGATTCTTTTTCCTTGAGCTTTACATAAGGACTAGTTCGGGTAATATAGGCAAACTTAGAACTAGGAAGTTTCTTATTTTTCCCCGAGTTCTTCTTAGACTTGACTTTCCAGCAGCTTTAAAAAGTATCTCAGTGAACTCAGTCACCTCTCAGTAACCTCTCCTGTGACTTTCTACTTGACAGGCAAAGAGATGGTTGACTATATAGCCGACTATTTGGAGAACATACGGGAACGTCGCGTGTTTCCGGATGTTAGTCCGGGCTATATGCGGCAACTGTTGCCAGAGTCAGCGCCCGTGGATGGAGAGCCTTGGCCAAAGATATTTGGGGATGTAGAACGCATTGTAATGCCCGGTGTGACCCACTGGCAGTCACCTCACATGCATGGCTATTTTCCAGCCTTGAATTCGATGCCATCGCTGCTGGGTGATATGTTGGCAGATGCTATCAATTGCTTGGGTTTTACCTGGGCCAGTTCGCCGGCATGCACAGAGCTAGAGATTGTGGTGATGAATTGGTTGGGCAAAATGATTGGTTTGCCGGATGACTTTCTGCACTTGAGCAACAATTGTAAAGGAGGCGGTGTGCTGCAGACGACGGCCAGTGAGGCGACTCTGGTTTGTTTGCTGGCAGGACGCACGCGAGCTATACAGCGCTTTCATGAACGCAATCCTGGCTATCAGGATGCAGAGATAAATGCGCGCTTGGTGGCATATTGCTCGGATCAGGCGCATTCAAGCGTGGAGAAGGCAGCACTGATTGGTGAGTACTGTGACGCATTTGATAAGCCGCTTAAGGATTACAAACTTCACTGTTTGCTGCTTGCAGGACTCGTGCGTATGCGCTACATTGAGGCAGACGAACAGCTGTCCATGCGGGGCAAACTGTTGCGCGAGGCCATCGAAGACGACATTAAGCAGGGTCTGGTACCATTCTGGGTAAGTCAACTGCTACTGTATATTTATTTTCGTCCTGTCTTGTCTAACGTCTTGTCAAAATTAATTGGCCGCCCCCGTAGCACAATTAGACGTTGAGTGGATTTGTGTACAGCCACAGCTGAGTCTCAGTTACTTCAGTGATTCCCCTGATTCCTTGATTTCCCCTGATTCCCACAGGACTTAATTAATAAGCTTCAGCACTCGCCTTAAGTGTGTTTCACATTGTAATAAATTCCTTTGCTTAACGGTTTACATATTCGCTTTTTCGTAGTCCTTTATTCCTTTGTGTATATTCTATCAAAGGCTTTATATTTTGAAATCCTTACAGGTTTGCGCTACACTTGGTTCCACAGGCAGTTGCAGCTTTGACAATTTGGATGAGGTGCGTAAAAACATTTGTATCCAAGAAGAATCCTCAATCTTAACTTCGTCTATATCCTTAGATTGGCATCGTATGTCGGGAGTACAATCTATGGCTGCATGTGGATGCTGCATACGCGGGCAGTGCCTTCATTTGTCCGGAGTTCCGCACCTGGCTACGTGGCATTGAGCGTGCCGATTCAATAGCCTTTAATCCTTCCAAGTGGCTGATGGTACACTTTGATGCGACTGCCATGTGGGTGCGGGACAGCACAGCGGTGCATCGTACCTTCAATGTGGAGCCTTTATATCTGCAACATGAGAACTCCGGCGTTGCTGTGGACTTTATGCACTGGCAGATACCATTGAGTCGACGTTTTCGTGCACTGAAAGTATGGTTTGTGCTGCGTTCCTTTGGCATCAAAGGACTACAACGGCATATACGTGAAGGCGTACGTTTGGCACAGAAATTTGAAGCTCTGGTGCTAGCGGATCATCGTTTTGAGCTGCCTGCCAAGCGTCATTTGGGTCTGGTTGTGTTTAGGATACGTGGTGACAATGAGATCACAGAGCGACTCCTTAAACGCCTCAACTATCGGGGTAATCAGCATTGTGTACCATCCTCCCTTAAAGGACAATATGTCATCAGATTTACCATCACATCGACACACACAACACTGGACGATATTGTCAAGGATTGGATGGAGATCAGGCAGGTTGCATCCATGGTCCTGGACGAGATGAACATAACAATATCGAATCGCGTCTACCTAAAGGGTAAACATTGGGCCTTACCAAACTATTGATTGGCCTTCTTATGTTTCGTTTCGTTACGTTTTGTTTCATTTCGTTTCGTTACGTTACGTTTTTTATTTAGTTTTGTTTTATATTTTTACCTATTATTTACGAAATATCCTTTACATAAAACACTTTGATCCACCCAACAACAACTATTATTTTTATTTTATTTTGCACGCCTCGAATAATATTTCGTTTTGTTCCCAGGTAAATCCTGTATCTCTTATCCTTTTCATATTAATCTACATCATTTCATTTACAGAACTCACAGGACGAAAGAGCTTTTAATTACCATTTTAAATGGACTTTAGTAAAAAACATAAAACAGGAATGTCAATCGATGGTGTTTATCCTTACGATTTAAACGCACCAAAAATTTTAAAAATCCGCCAGGATATCGCAAAACTAGAGCCTATTTTCGTTAAATGACATCACATTTTTGGCTCTAACTTGGGCAAATCCCTAAGGATTTTCAAAGGACATACCATTTTGAGTTCGTAAGGACTATTACTATCGATTGGCATTCAAGGATTTTTGATATCTCTCAAAAAAAAAATTTTTAAAAATTTTCTAAGGGTTGCGTGCAAAAAAGGACTAAAATTCACAAAATCGATCTTAACTCGGCTATTTTAAGGACTTTTTCGATGTCCTTTGGCACACAGATAGAGTTTACGATTCTGGTTCGCAAAATACTTTTTAAAGGACGAAAATCCTTACAGGAGCCAAGTTATAAGAACTTTTTCGTATACAGAAAAATCGCTATAACTCGGCTATATCCTTATGTATCCTGTCGTGCTCTATGTCAAACGAAGCGGAATTACAAAGACTATCATCATGCCAATTTGCATCCGAATCGTCCTTGGAATTTTCGAATTATCACGGATTTTCTGTAACTGACCAATCTTTCTTCGCCCTTATAGAAAATTTTTCCAAGTAAAGGATTCTTAGATGACCCCCGTATCCTTGAACGCAAATCGATGGTGTTCGTCCTTACGATTTTAACGCACAAAAATTTTTAAAAATCCGCCAGGATATGGCGAAACTAGAGCCAATTTTCGTTAGAGGACATCCTATTTTTGGCTCTAACTTTGGCAAATCCTTAAGGATTTTCAAAGGACATACCATTTTGAGTTCGTAAGGACTATTACTATCGATTGGCATTCAAGGATTTTTGATATCTCTCAAAAAAAATTTTTCAAAAATTTTCTAAGGGGGTTGCGTGCAAAAAAGGACTAAAATTCACAAAACCGTCCTTAACTCGGCCATTTTCAGGACTTTTTCAATGTCCTTTGGCACACAGATAGAGTTTACGATTCTGGTTCGGAAAATACTTTTTAAAGGACGAAAATCTTTACAGGAGCCAAGTTATAAGGTCTTTTTTGTATACAGAAAAATCACTATAACTCGGCTATATCCTTATGTATCCTGTCGTGCTCTATGTCAAACGAAGCGGAATTACAAGGACTATCATCATGCCAATTTGCATCCGAATCGTCCTTGGAGTTTTCGAATTATCACGGATTTTCTGTAATTGACCAATCTTTCCTCGCCCTTATAGAAAATTTTTCCAAGTAAAGGATTCTTAGATGACCCCCATATCCTTGAACGCCAATCGGTGGTGTTCGTCCTTACGATTTTAACGCACCAAAAATTTTAAAAATCCGTCAGGATATGACCGAGTTATATATAGCTTTCCTTGCATTAGGTCCCCTGAAGGTAGGCAACGAATATTTTTATTGCCGGCTGCTTTAGTAATCGAAGCGAATCCAAAAACTGGGCAAAATACCAGGCGAACATAATCAGCAGAAAGTGAACGAAAGATATTCGTTAAAAATTCAAATAAAAATTTGAATATTTCCGTTACAAGGCGAAAATTGGATTAACTAAATCTTTTATAACTCCGCCATTTTAAGGACTATTCTGTTGTGCCTTGGTACACACATAGTCAAAAGTTAGCTTTAACAGAGAAACCTATAAAAAGGATGAAGGTCCTTTAATTTTTCCTGTTATAAGGACTTCTTTGTTTACAGAAAAGTGCGTATATTACAGACATTTCCTTACGTATTCTGTCAAGTTATGTGTCAAATGAAGCGGATTAGAAAGGACAATCGTGTTGTTAGAGGACATAAAAATTGAAAAGGATATTTGGAAGTTAGAAGTAACTTTAAGGTATACAATATAAATGTTGTTTTATTGGGTACCTCTTACATTTATAGATAAGAAATCCATTAAAAATATAATAATAATAGCGATAATATTAGGTAAAACTATTACATTTATCCTTATTTTAGTTTAATATGTTTTTAAGCTTTAGTGTAATAGGATATTTTTCTAAATGCGTATCATATGAATACATTTTCTTAATTTTGTTTACTATTGTTTAGTGAGTTTTATAACTATAGCTATTTATCCTTTTTAGATACAAAGGAAAAGAGCGAAGCCTTTGGTTCCAGCTTGCTGCTGTCGAATTCACCATTGTCGCCAAAAGTGGTGAACGGTTCCTTTGCGGCAATTTTTGATGCGGATGAGTTTTTGGCCAAAACCTATGCGGGTATACGCATTGCGGTAAGTAAAGTGAAGCTGCTGCTACCTGAAGGTAACTTGCCAATTACCTAAGTGGTATTAATTTATAGCATCAGGAATCGCCATCGACACGTCGTAGGGTGCGTGGCATATTGATGTCCGGTAAACAGTTCTCCTTGGACTCGCATATGGATGTGGCTGTGGTAGGTACCACGATGGATGGCAGGGAGACAAACAGTGGATCCGTCAACTCCCATGGACGCAATGGTGGACCAGCTGCAACTGCTGCTACAGGACAGGGTTGTATACGTGAGGATGTTGACAACGAGGAGTCCGCCGCGGAAGGTATGAATCCCAGGTAGTGTAGAGTCGCCAGTTTTAGTGCCAGTTCCTATTGCCAGTAAAAGCTTATTAGTCTATATACTGAATATCTGTAAGATACTATGCCACACTGACTTACCACATTGTTTTCCCATTCGTATATAGAAACTGAGCTGGTACAGTTATGTGAAAGTCGCTGGAATAGTTACACCACAGCATCCTCATTTCAATCCAGCAATTGTTCCAGTCATAGTCTCAATGTTACGCCCGCCAATCACTTTCGACCCATATCGCTGTACACCGCTAACCAAGAGCTCAGGCTGCAGTCATCACCTACCAATGGAAGTGATATAACCACATCTGTGAATAGCCTTTATACACCGGTGACACACTGCGACATGTACCATGGCAAACGTTTCTTGGAACCGGTCAACAGCCTCATTGATAACTCTTCATTTACTAGCAGCATTAACCATGTGCCCACTCCCATAACGACACCCACGGAGCCTTTAGGATCATTTAACTTTGAACAAATGGAATGGCCACGGAAAACCTTTAATCAAATGCTGTTTGAACGTTACACACTGTCCTCATCCCAATCTTCATCCACAGAAAGCAGCAGCCTTAGTCTTGCCAATTCAATAACGCCCACGCCGAGCACCGTCACCAGTCTCAATGAACTTGCATCACCACTGCTTGGTTCCTTTGCATCGCAATCGCCGCAACTACACTCTGCATGGGGTGCATCCAAATTTAGTGACTCGGATGCAACCATCTGCTCTGCTGCCTCCTCGCTGGAGTCTCTATAAAGATATATACGTATATGTAGTTAAAGCAACCTTTCACTGCTGTGCAATCAATAATCTAGTCTACATATACATATATACAGACTAAATATATATATATATATATGATAAACATAGCTAATGATAGTACACTGTCTATATAGATACATATATCTCGTGTTTGTAAACATCGTTTACTTAAAACTATTTGAGCTGTATAGTTTGCTAGAAAGGAACTAGTTCCACAAAAGGATTAAGTTCATTTCAGTAAATATTATAAAATATATATCTAACTATAATTACCATATACATAACTGAATAAGCTTCAGATTCTCAAATTAAAACTATGTATATGCAAAACTCTATATATAAAATATAAATATTTTACTCTTGATGTGATTAAAGGTTCAGCGTTAAAGTTAAAAAGAACATACACTAGTTCATTTGTTTTACTGAACATAAATTAGTTATAATTGATATTTAAAACATAAATCTATTTCTATAATTAGTAGTTAGATAAAAGTTACTTATAACCACAACCTCTATAAATCTATACTACTTTATACCCCATTATATATAATTTGAATGGGTTCAGGGTTATAAAAGTTAAATATATATGTATATATATATATATATTATATATAATATATAATATATATACATATATTATTATTACATATATTGTACATAGGTATAATTACTATTTGTTCTTATCCCTTGAAGTTATCTTTAGCATTACAAGCGACGCTGCCAGAGCGAATCTGAATGGTTCACGGTCACGACATAGTAGTCTTATCAGATCTTGTGCATCCCATTGTCCCATTGTCAGATTGAAGTTACTCGGGAAACTGGTACAACACTTGACATACATGCAATTAAACTGTGTGCGCTTGGAATTAGGGATAGAGTTGGATTTTTGCATCTGGGGTTGATGTTTGATGTTTGCCTTGAATATTACTTTTTTTAATAGATGATTATTCGCATTCTGTGCAAATAAATTTTGAAATTGGACGCGAAGTTAGTGGGGTATAGCCTCAGTGGTGTTATAACCGTGATAACTATGAGGTCCACCTGAGGCTAATCTATAATAGATTTGCGCATAAAAGGTCAACAAATAGAGTATAGTAAAATCGCAGAATAGTATAATTGTGGCCAAAAGATAATCTGTAACACGCATCTCTGCGAAACGTCCACCGCCGATTGTTTGCGCATGATACATCACAAACTTAAAAATGAGATATAAAAAAACGATAGGTTAAAACAATATTGATTGATTGATATATAGTTGATATATACATACCATAAGTACAGTAAAACTTATGAATGCCTGAAATATTGCAAAGGCATACGAAATAGCTGCCACGGTGTACAACATGATTAAATAAACAGCCACAAATAGGAACACAAAGGCTACCACAAATAATATAACCACATCTAGCGTTAGGTCGTGCTAAAATTATATATATATATATACAAATTATTTCATATATAGCTATATATAGATATTGATATTTACCGGTATTAATATGCCAACTAAAATGGAGATTAATAGAAGCACTATACAAATTCCAAACCACATGACCAAGTCTGGCCACGAAGGCATTGCCGCAAGTGCAAATAATCCAATTATGATAAACTCCACCTGTAATCAGATATATAAAGAAGATTTGAGTTAAGTTGATTGTATAATAATCTTATAGTACTTACAATTAAAATTGTTAGGACCCAATTCAAGCCTTTAATAAAACGCGCTTTCTCTATAAATATAAATACTATAGCTACTATCGTTCCCAGTGTAAAGAATATACAACTTATCCACGGATACTCTAAGAATACCTTTCTGATTACATCTCTGTAAGAAATAAATTGTGGTTATCATATACATATAAACGGAATTTGCTCTTATATAATTTACATTAAATTGACAATCAACCATTGTGCTATTCCAAGAAGCAGCCAAAGGATAGTTAAACAAAAAACAATGCAGGCGAATCTTCGACGGGCCCGTTGATAGGACCCAACCCGTTCATCCATATTTTTTGATCCTGTAGTTTACTGGACACATATACACGTTAAATTTACTGGAAGATAAACTGCAAAAAAAAAATATATAAACAAAGTAATAACTTTAAAAATACGTAATCAATTGAGTTTTAATGGGACATATAGCGCCAGGCAATACCGATTGGCAGATTAAGAAAGGGATATACAATTCAAATTTTTATAGCTAATTGCATGATATAATACAAATATGCTTTGGTATGTTCTTAGTGAACTATATAACTGATAAATATTGCTGTGTATCAATAAAGTTAAAGTTAAATGTTAAAAAAGTTAGGCAATGTAACAAAAGAAACTTCAATCTATTGCATGGTTAGTATGAAAGGATATGGACTTAGGTATATCTGTATATATATTGACTGTTTTATATCAAAATATATATACATATCAACTTGCATATCGCAGTTTAATATATGGAAATATGTTAAGCCCAACAGAGTTGGCAATTCCTTATGTGTATATATTTATCTGTTAGAACAAATACTTAAATTTTTGTTAAATTTCAAAGTTCCAGAATGGATCTTAATGATAGGCAACATCAACTACCGAAAGCCTTGTTAAGGAAGACATATAAAGTGACTATAATAATGCTTATATTTGGTCAACTACAGGTTATTGCTATACTGCAAATGTAAGCGTTATCCTTAACCATTCTAAACTCTCTAAATGTTGTTAATATTCTACTATCTAATATTAGTAATATTAATATTATATACTATTGGTTTTTATGTATGTGTTTGTGTGTTTCAGTAAGAGCATTAGGGACTTCTTTGGCAGCGCTTACTATTTAAGTCTGGTGCAGTTCTTTGTTAGTTTTATATCGATACAATTGTATGTATTTTTCTATCATATAATTGTACAGAAATCAACATGGAAACGTATATTAGCTGGCGTTTGGACCGTAAGTTAATGGTTAATATAATAATTAAAATCTATTTGTTATATAAATTATATTTACTTTTTAGTACGAGGTTAATACAATGTCGATTATGAAGCCGGCAAAAACGGAAACTGTTATACTAGAAATCTATGCTGGAATTGTAGTATCATTCATACTTACCCTGTTTGTTATGATCATAAGTATTTTATATGGTAACTGGGCTTTAAATCATCGCCGTGGCCTCTTTGTAAGTACACTCTATATATCTCCCCTCTCTCTTCCAACTTAATCTTCGCATAATAACTAAAGGTGTCACGTCATAATGTAATCCGCTGGAGTGAACGTCTCTTTGTCCTGACTAGCTTTGGCATCATTGTCTGCTCCGAGATGAAACGTGATTTCATTGAGTTTCCAACACTGTTGGTCTATAGCCTGATGTCCAATGTTGTAAGCCTAAACTTAAACTTAAAATTTAAACAATTTACATTTGCTACTAGCTGAAAGTGAATTTCTTTACATCAAAGAGGAAAATAATTGTTCACTTTCAGCTTTTCAATTTCGTTTCTTAAACTATAACAATTTCTTTCTATTTTTCAGTTTGTCATTATATTTGCTGCCTCAATACGGAGACCTCATTTCTATCATTTGGAATCCGTTGGTGATCACATACTCATCGGTCAGCTGTATTATCTGAATTTTTTTGCCTTATTCATGGGTTATGTTTGGACGGTGGCTTCATTCTTTAAGATAACACATTGGAATGAATATCTTTTCTCTGTTGCTAACAAGGATCATAGTTATGGACAAACCAGCACTTTATCCAACTTATGAATCCACATGAGTTCAGATAAAATCCACAAACAGCTGTTCCTGGCGCATGTGCATAAATTTTATGTGCTCTTCCCTCACTATATAACTGTCGTCTATCAAGCTCTCTATTACTCGGGCTTCATATTCCTCTGCGAGTGTGTATGGATACTCATTAGCATTGGAGAACAAGTAAAAATGTTTCGTTGCTGTACGTGTTGTTAGCCGCTGGTGTGTTACGACAAGTAGAACCTTAGATACCAATAGTCGTTGTCGTAAGTAGTTGAGTTTCGAGCCTGGTCGGTTATAGTCCACGGTGCTGGTGCTCATCTCATCATCAATTGACAGCATAGTAGTCGTTGTTCTTGCCGCCGCAGTCGTCGTCCTTTTCGTTTGAAAATCGATAAGAGTTTTCGCGTGCATAAATACACCACTAACACACGTACAAATACGTACATATACATATACACATCGATATATCTATATATATATATATATATATATCTGCCAAAATATAAATACAAATCATTTGTATAAACAAAATGAATGCGTTTAAATAACAAAGTAAAAGAAAATTGAAAATAATAAACAATAATATATGTATACCGCAAAATATTATAGAAAATGTTCGCGTTAATTTATCTGACAAACGTACGTTATATTATCTTTAAAGAGTACCGCAGATATTTCCATTACATGACATTCCATATATATAAACATATATATGCTAAATACAAAATACAATAGATATATAAATATATAACTGGTATGTGTGCTACGCCTATGCGTGTGTGTGTGTGGGTGTGAGTGTTATTATTGTGTGCGTGTGTGTTTATATAAATATATATAAATATATATATATATATATATATATATATGTGTTTATCAAAGATTAATACAATTTGTTTGTGGCTTTATTCTTAACTTGGCCAATAACTAGTTTTTTTTTGTGCTGTGTTAGCTTTTGATTTATGCCAAAGAAAAGACACACACACATACACACACATTATAATGAACATAATACAAGCATGCATACATACACATATACACACACACACACATAAGCGTGTACATAAACTCATACAAAAATACACACACACACACACACACTACATATACAATGTGCGTACAATATATATGTGACAATAGTTATTTTTTTTTTTTAGTTTTTTTCTTTAACATTTTTGATTAATTATAATTATTATCATTTTTCTTTTAGTGTAAATATTTTAGACAAAAATTCCATTTTTTTTTTTTTGTTATTTTTGTTGTTTTGTTTTCAATTTAAGGCCAAAGCGAAAGGCAACAAAGTTTTCTTCCTTTTATATAAGGATTGTGCTTATTGTATATATATATGTATATATATATATGCATATATATATACAGTATATATATTATCTTCTCGTTTTCATTTTGGGTTGCACTTTGGGTAGTTGTTGCAGCTTCTATTGTGGCGCTTGAGTTACGGCTTTCGTGGCATGGTCACTGCTGCTGCCTGAGGGCAAAACAGACACTGTAGAAGCAGAAAGACAAAGAGAGTGAGATTAAGGCATATAATTGAGTTCTTACTATATATATAACAGATAGACACAACTGATACATTCGATATATATATTATATCAGTTGTGTGCTTAAAACTATAACTCATATATGAACAGTGGCGTATGAAGTAAGAGATTTGGAATGGAATATTATTTATATATAACTCCACATTACTGGAGTGTCTTCTTACTGCATTCCTGCTGCTTACGCCTCTGCTCATAGCAGTGCTTATCTTATATTTATATATAATTTAGACAAATAAACAGACTAATTAGCACAAAGAACACGCAAAAGTTTCTCTCTGGTCTCTTTTACCTTTTCTAAGATCTAAATTTCTGATTTCATCTTTTATACAATATACAGAGCTGTGCGTGTCTGTATAGTAGAATATGTAGTGTATATTGTTGTATGTAGTATATGGTAGTTACTGCCTTAAAGTTACGCCTACTTTTAAAGAAGCTCAACAAGTTGCCTTGTTGCATGCTGATGCATTTTTTGTTTTAATGTCGTTGTATTAATTGTAAATAGACACTGTAAATAAAAACAAAAAAATTGATTTGACAATGGATTTTCATGCGTTTTAGTTAATCAGTTAAGCATAATATGCGTTGGCCAAGTTAGGACCGAAGTTAAAGCGTTAAAACGACATTGAAAAACCAAAAACCGCAAATCAAAGCTTGACTAAAGCGTTACGTGACATGATTGTACGTGCATATATGCGTATGTGAGTGTACTACTTTGTGTGTGTGTGCGTGCGTGTGTGTGTCTGTGTGAATACAGTGCGTTTATGTGTAATTGGAGCATATAAGCTTTTACATTCATAGATCATTATATATCGACATTAAGGACTATTACTTGAAGACAATTATTACAATTATTTTGTTATTAATATCTAATTAGTTATAAGTTATTATTTTGATATAATTTACAGTTAATAATGTGTTTCAGCGTGTGTGTTAACCTGCTTCAGGTTTGTGTACAGTTAACGTAGTTAAAACGAATCATATATTAAAGTAATTGGTTTGTAATTAAACCTTATTAATTAACAAAATGAATTGTTAAAATAATTGTTATTAAGAGCAGGCAAAGTAATCGTTGGGTGCGTGTGCGCGTGTGTGTTAAACCGTTATATAGTTATATTAGTTATACCCAAAACCTGAAGCCATCGATACTATAATATTTCAATACAATAATTACCTTAGTTAATTCAAATCAATTACCAAGTTATGCAACAAGTAGTTAAGTAGTTAAATGTGTGTCTGGATTTTAATCAGTTATTATAACTGTTGCTTTAGGCGGCATTAAGCAAAAGTTATTACAGTTCAGTATAAAAAGGTAACAGCTGTGTGCAAAAAGCATAACACAGCTAACTTTCTTTTATATAAAAACTTTTACACCCTGTGCTAAGTTTAGGCAGTGCTAATCTTTGTTGGAGCACCCAAATTTTCTATCTTAACCCATACCACATATATTTTGTTTATATTTGTGCTTACCTATGATAATGATAAGCAAGACCACAGCGATAAGGCCCAATATGATCATCATTTTCATGTTGGCCCACCATTGTTTACGCTTCAGTTTTCCTGCCTGTTGCTCGAATTGTGAAGCACCCTGTTCCAATTGATCGGCGCGTTCGCCTAACTCTGACAATTTCTGGTCACGTTCGAGTACCTTCTCGACGTTTACGCGCATTATGCCCACGACTTCATCCACTTTGGCCTGTGTCTGCTGCAGGCGCTTTTGAGCTGCATTATTGTTGCTATTATGGGCATATGCATCGGGATTGTAGGGTTGCGAGTTGTTTGGCGGTGGCGGAAGTATAGGAAAACTGTATAATATTATATGTGTGTGGGGCGGATACAAGCGCGTCTTAAACGAAACAATAGAACAACGCACAAATGTATACCCATCATTTGAATCAACTATTCACAATTCATTAATTAATAGACATGACGTCATACGCCATTATATACCGTATGCTATGATACGTAAAGAAATTGGTATCTATATTCCAAGGGTTATTTACATTTGTGCGTCGCACTTTGTGTTTCATTAATTTGACTGCAGTTGCGATTCACTTACTCGACATTGGAACCGGAAGGTGCGGGCGCTTCGTTGTTCTCCATTTTAATTTATGATCTACTAAATGTATAGCTGCAATGAAAAACAGATTGCGATTATTAATAGATATCGTTCTTTGTTTATAAAGCAGTAAACAATATTTTTCTTGTATTTGACTCACTTAAACAAAGTTATATACACGCAAACACAAAAAAAGCTGCGTTTAATTAAACTAAAATTTAAAGCAAAAACTCAGCAAAATATTGCGCTGACAAGCACTTCTTATCTATAGAGTGCCCATACATGAATCATACTAGCACAAAGTTGCCAAAGTTGGAAGTAACAAAAATGTAAAAAATAGAGATGACTGATTTTACTACAAACAGTGACTGGTCACACAGTGCACAAAGCAAAAAACTATTCTTTAAATTTTTATAGTTGACAATAAACACATTTGTAAATAATTGTTTACACACTTTGCCCTATTCCATTGACACTTGCACTGACACCAGTAGCTTTAATATCTCTGAACCGTGACTTTTCACAAGCAGTGACAATGGTGGCAGCACTGGCAGCGGCCGCCGCAGCCGCAGCCGAAGAAAAAAAAACTTGTTGCTTCGTCAAAATTTTTTCTGCCGCCTGCCAACTCACAATATTTGGTTTGGACTCGCCCCAATTTACAAGATTACTCACCTGGTTTATGCACACTGTTAGTATAATTTAATTGTTGCTATTTATTTGTCCTCTTTGCCTAATTTACGCTTTCCTTTTTAATTTTCTTTTGATTCCGACTAAAAAAAAATGTGAAATGGCAACGTTGTTATTTTGCTTGAGAGTTAACAGTGGTTCTGTTAGTAGAATAATTTTATGCTATACTGCTGTTAAATAACATAGCTGTATGCTTGCCACTTTTAAGATAATTGCGCAGCGTTGCCACTATGTAAATGTTACCGCTGGCATTGATAATCTGGCAGCTTAACTCAATACGTTTTAATTTGGCGCTGAAATTTAAATTTTTTTTCGTTTTGAATATTCCAGCAATAATTGGTAATTGGAACGTTATGGAAAATGCATAACTCGCTGGCTTCCAGGTTGCTAGTGCGATTATTGTTATTGTTTGCACTGGTAACTGTGATTTCCATAGCAACCCTAACAAAATGGGGATTTGATGAATTAACTGCTCAAACTGAGAAGAGTTCACATGCCAATCCCAGGGAAGCAAATGGTTACAATTATGCATTGAGTACACGGGATGCCCAAATTGAGCGCCTTAAGCATGAAGTGTTAAGCCTGCGTGCACAGATTGTTCTATTGCAGAATAATCGTAGTGTCAACAATGGATTGCCCAGAAAGCTGTCCTTGCCAGCTGGTAGTTACTCCTCTGTCGGCAATAATAACAGCTTGCCTGGTCCACAACTACATCAGCCACCACCGGATACCACAATTGCCTCGCTTACCCATCATTACGACTGCAGCAGCTACATACGTAAACAGGTTGGCGCCGCTGAAATCCTTCACGGTTTGCCTCTAAACAATGAGTATGAAATGATACCTTTTAATCATTTCACGTTCACGCGTGTGTATCCAATTGATTTGGGTCTGGGTAAGCGTGTCGTGGAAAAGCCTATTGGTTACCGACGGCGTGATCTATTAGAAGCGGTCAACAAAGCGCTCGAGAGCCTCAATCGTAACCACACAGCACGAGCACGAGCCAAAGGCCTTCAAGCCACAGACGTGGGCAAATACACCTTAGATGACTTTGTTGAGGGCATCTATCGCACTGATCCCACTACTGGCAGCCAATACGAACTCTACTTTCAAAGCATCAAGTACCAGACTCATGTGGTGCGCAAAGCGCTAATCATGCGACCATTTGCTCCACTCCAGACAGTGCAACTGTTCGAAGTAGCTCCAAGTCCCATCATACATGTTATACTGCCACTTGCTGGACGTTTGCAGAGCTTTCGTAGTTTTGTGCAGATGTTTGGACAGCTGGCAGATCATCGCCTGCAGCTGATTGTGGTGTACTTCGGTGAGGCTGGACTGAAGCAAGCGCAACAGATTGTAGCTGGAGCGGATCGAGTGCAACTACTTGCTCTAAACGAAACATTTAGTAGAGGTAAGTCAGTCAATAACACCAATGCCTGGAGTTTCTCTTACTAATGATTTCACTTTATAGCCAAGGCATTGCGTCTAGGCGCCGAGCATATCAAGCCACAGGCGGCAAAGGTGACAGACGATGCGCTGCTTTTCATGTGCGACGTGGATATTGTGTTTACAGCAAAGTTTCTGGAACGCTGCCGCTGGAATACTTCACCAGGCAAAAAGGTAATGTAGCTGATGAATTAAGTTCAAAATAGTTTATAATATAATGTGATTTACAGGTGTATTATCCAGTTGTATTCAGTCTCTATAATCCGCATGTGGTGTACACGTTGCAAGGAAAGCCATTGCCTAGCGAGGAGGAGCAACTGCTTATCTCTAGAGATACAGGGTTTTGGCGAGACTTTGGCTATGGCATGACGTGCCAGTATCGTTCGGATTTTCTGCAAATACGCGGCTTTGATGAGGAAATCATTGGCTGGGGCGGCGAGGATGTGATGCTCTATCGCAAATATGTGAGATCGAAAATCAAAATAATACGTGCCACAGATCCAAGTATCTTTCATCGCTGGCACACCAAGGTAATATAAACTAATAGTGACTGGAAGATGGAAACTTAGCTATCAGTTTAATTACAGATCTGCACCAGTTCGCTAAGTGCGGATCAATACCGAGCCTGCATACGTTCACGTGCTCTAAACGAGGCTTCCCATGCTCAGCTCGGTTTTCTGGCCTTCCAGGATGAAATTGCAGCCGTTTCATTGGCACAAACACAAACGCAATCGCCGGTGCAGTCGCATTTGTGATATATTCTTGGAATTGGCCTATGCTTTGGACACTTCTTAGCCACCTTCATCATGTGACAATAAAACGTATTTACCCAATCGTTGACCTAGCATAATTATTAAATTGTTTCGTTTGCTGCCACGTTTGAGGGCTAACTAGGCTCTTATACTACTTAAAATACTTGTACTCAAATGTATGACAAATTGTTCTTCCATGAAGTAAACTAGATACAATCTTCAAAAAAAATTAAATACATATATACATATACACTATACACATATGAAAATATACATATAATCGAGTAACCCCAAAAAAAGCCTGCAATCTAAACAAATCTAGCATATTGTAACATATATTTAACTTAGAAAAAACAAAATTAAATTGTTTAATTAAACTTGTCGCCGTTTGTTGCGTATTCGCATATGTAAACAAGTTTATTATATAGATATATACTTGTATATATATAGAAAAATTTTGGATGCCAACGACCTCCACTGGGGTTCAGTGAGCATGCAGACGACCAAGATGCCGCTGCAGGAGCAGTATAAACACTTCAGTCTAGCGTAAAGTTCATATGGTTTATCATACTCTAGCAAAGAGGGTACTATACTATATATAATACATAATAGATATAGATATAGATATATGTATATAACTATATAATATACAACACATGAAGATGCAGAAACATCTCTATGATCTGGATTCTATGCAAACCTCTAAAGATTTCGATTAAAATCTAATTTATTTCCAATTAATGCTGCCTGTATTTTAGCTAGTGCATTGTAGGATAGTGTATACACTCGTCTTGGTATTTGGTACAACTATTTTCATCTGACATCTTGGTTCAACTTGGCTGTAAAGATACAAAACTTAAACCCTTTTCATGGTCACGGTTTTGGCTTATGTAAGCGCCAAAAAAAAGAAGAAAGAAAAGGAAGAAAAAAATTAAGTTGTTCGCGCCAATTAGCAATGCTAATTTCACGCCTTTAATCCAAGATTTATCCATTTATTCTGAATACTTTGGACTCTGAGTCACAGACAGCCTGTTGCCACACCAAGGAAGGAATTTGTTTATTTGACCATTACGCAACATGCGATTGAATGCATAGATAATTAGGCAAAATGCCTGTGAATTTCTACAGGTGTGTTTGAGTATCATTTTTCTTCTTCTTAATTTTGTTTGTCTAATTAAACAGAAACAGAAATTATAATGACAGGTCTCTACGGCAAAACATCCTCATATTATTCTACGAATGCCAAACTGACCATGAAAATCAGAACCAAAAAAAAAAAAAAAACATAGCAGATTCAAATTCAATTTCAGAATTGGACTGATCCGCACCCAAGGTGTTGATGGTGTTTGAAGGTGTTGCAGGTGAAGTGACAAAACGGCGCCCAAAATGCCAACGCACCAGAGCAATGCCATATTATGCTACCTCAGCATTAACCCTCCTCCACACCAACAACACACAGCTTGATCTCGCGCTTCAGTGCGTCTCTCTCTCTGTATTTCTCTCTCTCTTTCTCTGGCTATTCCAACTTGAATTCGGTTCTAAAAACGCGCTCCAGCGCACTTGATGACTCTTTTAAATAAATACCTCTGCCATAGGCTAAGCCAGCACATTCGTGACTTGAATTCTGTACCCAGCGACACGTCAACCAAAGGATCTCTGCACCCAACTCTAACCATATAAAGTGTATACAGCTCCCAAGGGGCACAACACGTGCCTTAAGTTAAACGGTGCTAGTGAATCTAACTATAAACTAAAAAGTGTATACTATATCAAAAATGCATGTGTTTCAATTGGTGAGTTATAAATAAGAAAATGAATACTTGAATATTATTCAAATAGATATATCATATCATACATATATACATATCGAAATACATAAAAAAAATATACACTCAAAGTATTTCTATATGAAAATATTGAAGGACAATCAAATTGTGCAGCATATAAGGAAAACAAACCTAAAACTCCATATAAAAACTTATATAATGGGATAAATTAGAATCGAGTGAACTAGAAGTTGTAGAACAATTTAGATTTGTCTAAAAAGCTATAGTGTTAAAGTGTATTATGATCCTATCCAATTTAGATTTCAGCCAGTTATAAAACATTAAGCTGAACTCAGTAGAGAACAAGTTTTCCTTGAGTTTCTTTTACAAAAAAGACCATTTAAGTATATGGAGTTGTCCTTTACCAAAGCTGTCATATACACAAGGAGACCTACATATATATACAGTCCGATCAAAATGTTATTTTCTGTATAGCTAACAATTGATATATGTCCTTTGATTATATGATATTTGATATTTGCTGGTTAAGAGGTAAAATTTGTTATGACAGACAGACAGACACATCTTAGTGGCCCATCAATTGAAACCGTTTACCCAAAGATTTTCACATATTCAACACGACCCTTTTATAACGATGATTATGAGAATATTAGAGGATAATATATATCTGATATTAAAAATATTTCATCAAATAAAAATATATACAAAATTTGTTATAAATATAGAAGTCAAATTGTTGAGTATAAACAGTTATAAAATATATCAGTAACTTCTCTTCTATGATAAATTTTCTATATAGATAAATCTTATATGAAGTTAAAACACAGCAGACTTAAAACCCAGTATATCTATAGTATCTGTAGAATACTATATAAATACATATAAATCATAGTATATATTCTAAAACTTAAAACTTCTCAGTTAACCACAAAATAGTCACAAAGATGGGAGCCAGAATATATATACCTGAGTCACCACTTTCGATTTCACTCTTTTATATAATATAAAGAATATAATTTATTCATTCAGATCGTATTAGATAATATTGCTGACCTACCCCTAGTATAACACCTATTCATAACTGTTGCTGCTATATATATCTGATATAATATGAGTTATGATTCAAATTCTGCTTCTATTATGCAAATTTTGAAATTCTCTGGAAATATATCGAAAGGCAACGACCGTTGAGCGAAAGACCAAAAAATATTTATTTAATATTTTCCTCTTTATTTTTTTGTTGTAGTGAATTTTTGTTTAATTATTTGGAAAATAATTATTATAATAAAATGAGCGACAAGTCATGAGGTGGAGATTGGTCATAGATTGGCCACTCGCTGGGTTTTTCAACTATTTTGTTTTTTTTGTAGTTTTATATATTTTTGGCTAAAAGCATAGCCAAAGCTAAAGCTGAAGCCAAAGCCAAAGCCCCCAGCGGAAGTTGTTCCTGATGCTTGGCTAACAAAGCGTAGCGGCGGTTGGACGAATGCTACAACATATTCATGATTAGCTCTATATCGGGTAGAGGGGTTGAATCTCTATATATGATATACATGATATACATATGAGTAGTATGAGTATATGTGGTTAGTATATTGAATACTCAAAGTTGAGTTTCATAGCGAGCATTATAATTTCGATTCGTAGCCATGAATGAAATACAGAAAAATGATGTCAATGCTACTTTATGCATATGAATATGAGAATTTTGTTTTTGTTTGGGTTTATTAAAATTAAATGAGAGCAGTTGAGGTGTTGGTTGAGCCTTCTAATCTATGCTCTATTATTGCATAATCGAAGTGGAGGTACAATTATATGGCGGGAGACACGATACCTACACTAGATAGTGGACTATAGATAGTAGTATTAGGCAGTGGGTACAGTCTGTATAGAGTCCATAGAGCAGGTTGATCATATTTCACGCTCGCTGACGCCGATTGTCCATTTTTAATGATGATAATGATGCCGATGATTTCTACATTTGGTTTTGTATTATGGCCCGATCTTTAGTACTTTCGTCAATTATGATTGGAGGCTGTATGTATGGAGTTAGAGGGTTTTGGCCCAGTTGATTACTGAACTGTGAAATCTATCCATAAACAATCAGTCTAAAGATCATGCAACCTATTCAACACGTTCAACCTTTTTTTTTTACAGCTCATCTGTCTGGCCGTTGTCTGTGTGCATGGCGCTGTAACAGGACCTGAAGCACGCAGTGCCACGCCTACTAACAACGACAAACAAATCTCCACATCAGTTGGTGTGATCGATTCGGTGCTACGTGGCAATGGCAAGAGTCGTCAGTCTCGCTGTGTACGTTGCTATGAGGATCGGTACTATGGCAGCGGCGGTGATCGATATGGTAACGATCGATATGGCAGCGATCGATATGGCAGTGGTGCTGATCGATATAGTGGCTACTCAAGTCGCGCTGTAGACGATCCGCGCAGCTCCTGGTACTATACCTATGATCGGTATGAAGATCGTCTTGGCAGCGGCAGGGATCGTGACTACGACAGATACTATGGGCGTGATGATCGTTATTCCCCACGTACCTATGATCGCTACGAGGGACGAGGCTACGATGACTACAATTCGAGACGTGGCTCAACCTATGATCGCGGTTATGGATACTCTGGCTATGATACCAGAGATCGGTACTCCGATCGTTATACAGACAATTCGAGGGGTGGGTTAAAAAACTTCATTTCGATCTTTATATTGTATATAACAAATATTATTTTAGATCGTTACTATGACCGTTCACGTGCCGGATATAACTCTGATCCATATGATCGTTACTATTCAAGGTATGATTTTCGCAACTATCGTCCTTGGGATGAGACCTACAGGTATCACTTTCCTACTTCTACTATTTGTTCTTTAAAACTTTTATATATGTTTGTGTTTAAATGCGATTTGAATGATAACTCGCTTCATCTTTACTTACATACAACATCAACAACAACAACAACAACAACAACAACTATAACACAACTACAACACGAAACACCACAACAACATGAACTCTGGATACTCTTGGACAATTTGATTTCGGAACTAAACGCACCATTTCCACTGTCCAACACTGTCCAATACTGTCCTGTACTGTCCTGTTCTGTCCTTTCAACCACTTAACTGCACCACCCACGCACCAAATTGTGATTTTGCATTCTGGTTGATCCAGAGGACAGTCGGGTTTCGATAACTCGGGCCGAGGCTATTACTTTGCCGGCGATGACGATGACAGTCGTTCCCAAGCGCAATCTCTCTATGATCGTGACCGCACCCAATCCACCTACCCCGCCTCGCCCTGTGGTCCACTAATCAACAACTGCCCCTACAGCGATCGCGGTACCAAAGTCTCCTCCTCTGCCATTGGCAGCGACGGTTATCGCGGTGGTCATACAACAGTCATGGGAAATATGCCCAAGCCCATTGGTCAGGGCAGCTGGACGTATCTAGAGGATCAGGATAAACAGGGTTCACGAGGTAGCAGCAGCAGTGGTAGTGGCGGCAGTAGCTCTAGTGGCAGCAGCAATTCTGCAGGTGGTGGCTCTAGTGGCGGCGGCGGCGGCAGTGGGGGTGGACGGGATAGAGAGCATGATGGCCAGAGGTAAGTTGCAGTGGGTGCTGTTGTCAGCACGGAGCACAAACATCTTGTCACACCAATATTCACTCAGTTCTGGACTCTGTTTAGCACATTTGGAGCTGCATCAAGTTGATACGTTTAAATCATTAAGATAGGCTTGCTCTCTTGTCACCCCTTGTAGCTCTTCCTATGGTGGCCGACCCCGTCCTTTAGGCGGTAGCTATCTGTTCGACCGGGACAGCAATGCCGTTGCAGAGAGTCCAAACGGATCTGTTAACTCAATTGGTGATGGTGCTGATGGTAATGGAAGCGTCAACATGCCAGCCGCTGCGGCACAAACGGCGCCCAAGCCTGCTGAATCCTCGGCCAATACCAAGGATTAAACGATGCAGTTGACTTTGAAGCAACTCCCGCCGCAGCAGCCGCCTTGTAGGCGTGGCTTAACTTAATTTCCTCTACTATTTATATACACTAATCTCTAAGCCTAAACTAACCCTTAACCCCTCCTATGTGTGGCACGCCGAGGCGCAAGCTTCGCTTCGAATTTGCTCAATAAACCATTCAAGTGATTCTCAACAATATTCGAGTATAACAATTAATTGACAGAAATTAACTTTTTTTTTTTTTGATAGTATTGGAAGTACAGTTTATTGTTGTATTTAAATTATTATTGTTTTTTTTTCATATTTTCAAGGATGAACATTTAAAACTTATTAGATACTTTTTGTAATGAGCCCATAAAATGAGGAAGACGGAACATAAAAATTCCCATTTTTTTATTTTGGGCAAGTGCAAAATTTATAAATAAAATAATAAAAAAATATTAAATAACTCATAAAATTGATAGAAATAATAATATAATTAAATAATAAAAAATATATATAACTAAAAAAATATATTAACAAATTATAAAAACTTCATAATAAATAAAATAAAAATAATATAATAAATTAAAATAAAAAGAAAATGTTAAAAATTAAATAAATATTAATATAATAAAAAATTAATAACAAAAAAAAAACAAATTAAAAAAATAGTACAAAATAAAACAATTATTTAATAAAACAATAAATTATACATAAATTTATTAAAAAAAAAATAAATTAATTACTTTAAATAAATAAAAATAATATTCTAAATAAAACTAATATCTAATAGCTAAAAAAATAATATAAAGTTAAAAATAAATAACAAATCAGGTTTTAACAAAAAAAAAAACAATATTATTTTGATATAAATAAAAATAAATTAAATAAAATACGGAATAAAATTATATAAAAATATTAAATAAGCTAAAAAATAATATGATAAAGATTAAAAACAAAATTTATAAGTTAAAAATTAAAATAAAACAAAAAATAAATAAAATAAATAAATAAATAACTCAGTTTAATATAAATAAAATATATAAATAAAATAATAATATATCTTGAAAATAATGAATCCGTATAGGAGATTTAGGTTAATAAATAAAAAAAATTGTGAATAATAAAATAAACTAATTAAGTAAAAATCCGTTAAGAAATTAAATGGAAAAAATTAAATTTATGTCAATAAATTATAAACCAAAATTTTATAAAATAAAATATAAATAAGTAAGCAAAAAATCTAACCAAGGTTAAAACAAAATAATAACAAAGAAAAGTAATTAAAAAATTCAACTAAAATGAAATAAAAATAATAGTTAGTAACATAATATAAATTAGAACAAATACATTAAATAAAATAAAAAATAATTTAAAACTTACCAAATCATATTTGTAAAAGAAAGAAAACAAAATATAAACAACTCAAAGAAAATAAATTAAACTTGCCAACTAAAAGATGAAAAAAATAAGTAAAGGAAAATTATAAAATCATATGAAAATGAAACCCTAAAAGTTTTTTAAACTTAAATCAACAACAAATATTTTTTTATATAACAAAAACGCGCCTGATATTGGCAATATACATCGTTAAAAATTTCTGGATTTTACATGAAATATATATTTTATATAATTTTTTTTTTTAAATTTTTGTTTTTTAATTCTTTTTTTTTTTTGTAGAAATTTTTAACAAGAATATTGTTAGACCAACAAATTTATAGCGAAGGTTTAACAAAAAACCAAAAAAAAAAAAATTAAAAATAAATTTAAACCAAAAAAGGCACAAAAAAAATCGACAAAGCTGCTTAAGGGCTTAAGTCATCGTAGAGAAGAAGTTGACGTAGCGCTTTAGCTCTTGATATGTGAGTGTTGAGGTGCGCCAGGATAACATATAGAAAGCTGAACCGAGCTTATGGAACTCAGAATTTGTTGAGTAGTTTGCGATATGCTTGATCATTGTTTTTGATTGGATATTATATATAACATTTCTTTATATAAGTGAAAGTAAAAGTTATAATAGAGCTGATCTTTGACTGATTGAACTGAATCTGTTTAATTTTCAACTTGATTCGAATAATAAATCAGTAAGAGCACAGTATAGTATAGTTGATCTTTGACTGCTTGAACTAGAACTGGTTCAGCGGATATATCAGTAATAGAATCAATAATATAGTTGATCTTTCACTGATTGAACTCAAGCTGTTTAATTCAATTTGATTCAGTGCTTATATCGTTATACGCCTCTATTAAAATTCTTTTTGTAAGTGCAAGTAAAGTTTTAACGGTTTGAACTGAGGTTGTTGTCTTGGGTATACTTGATCCTTTGCTCTATTAGATTCCTTGAGATAACTTCAAGTAGAGCCTTTAATATAGCTAATCTTGAACAGATTTCTTCGACTTTTGCTGCTCTAAAGTCAATGCAACTCCAGCGGAAATGTTTTCGTCGAGCTGCAGACAAAGTGTTGATTAGTATAATACCATTTGGTTGGGTATTACTACCGACATACTCACAGTGAAAGTATTTAAGGAAACACAATTTGTTTATAATTCACTCTATTAATAACTGTACTTAAGTATCTTAAGATCTTTGCTTGTTTTGGCCGCCACCCTGAACTGGTGGCGGCTCAACAGCTTAAGAAATTTATATTTTGTTTTCTTTTCGTAGATGCGTCGAGTCGAAGTTCACTTAGTAAGACTCGAAACTGAACTGTGCTGTAAGGTCGATCTGTACGAGTATTTATAGGTCGAAAAAACAACCACCAAAAAATTTATAAACAAAAGGGCACCGCGTTACGCTCAACAATTGAAAATAGTTTCGCATGAAATCGAAAATGTGTCTACAGAACGCAGGCGTGCCCCTTCGGTTGCAAGTTGTCAGTTACCAGTTGCCGTTTGCCGGGTTTCCTGGTCTGCGTGCCGTTAGGTCATAACGACAGAGGAGGGTTCAAGATAACAAAAAGAATATGTATTGAAATGGAAATGCTTATGCTGGTATGTGTAATACATGTATATGATCCCATAAATTGTTAAGTGATTGTGCTGGTGGTAGTGGATGTGATGGTGGTGGTGGTGGTGGACGGTTATTGCCACCACCGCCACATAAAAAGAACATAGGATCTATGGGAAGGTTTATTGTTTATGGTGTATATGTGTATATGGTGTATGGGAACTCAGAAACAACCAGTTGATACTTGTTCTTGTTGCTGTTGTTCTTCTTGTTGTTGTTGTTGTTATTTTTGAGTGCATATTAATCAGTTAAGATTTGTTGTCCTTATTCTTGGCGCAACCAACGATCACCCGAATCTCGTTCACGTTCTCACGCTTTAAACGACAACCTGGCAAAAGGGGAGTTTTTTCGCTAAGATTTCTGGGGTGGTTTATGTGTATTGTTCAAAAGACATTTGGCTACTGGTGGGTACAAATATGCTGGTTCCCATTAAGCAATGAAACATTAAATATCACCCGGGGTTATAATAATTTAATGGCTTAAAAGTAGCAGCTACTGTAAAATGCGGGCCTTGGTGCTGGGAGAAAGCAAAACCGAAGACTCACTGACAGCCTGACAGACAGCTGGGTGCTATGAAACCCAAATCTCTACACATATTTGTATCAGTGAATATAGTATTAATAAATACAAAAGTTCTAATCATTTGTATTCTAGATAAGACCAAATCATAATTGCTTTGCGCTTCACAGGTAAATATCAGTTATCAATTGGCAGTCGAACGGGTTTAGACATGTTACGTTTTCGGTATAGACCAAAATTGAATCATATTTTAATTGTGGCAATATTAATTTATATATTCATATTGTTTGAGCATTCTTTTTTGCGTGTAAGTGAAAGGAATAATACTTATTTTATAGAAAACTCAACTACTACTTTTCATATACACACATACATATATACCAAATAAGTATATAGTATATGACATATTCAAATGAAATACATGTTGCATGTTAAATGAAATGAAAAATTAATTCAAATGAAACGAAAAAAGTTTAATTTTTAGTTGAAATGAGCGGAAAAAAGCAAAGAAACCTCAAGAAAAAACAAAAATGAAAAACGTTTTGTAGTTTATCTGTGAACAAAAGCCAATGCACAGTGGTACAAGTGTCAAAGAAACCTGTTCAAAAAGCTGTAACATATGCAAAGTAAACTAAAGCAAGTTGATTCATACGACAAACCAATCAAAGCAGATAATTTCGCATAACTTCTACTTGATGCAAGTAAAACTTTAGCAGATTTTCCTTTATTTTCTACACACATAATAAAATTTATATAGAAAAGAAATTGAAAGTAATGAAATACCCTCAAATTTGTGAGCAAAAAAGTTTGATTTTAAAATTTTAAAGAAACTTTTGACTTTCTCATAAAAATTCCTATTTTAAATTTTGTTTTTTTGGCCAATTTCTATGCAATGTCCCACTTGGCAATGATGGACAACAAATTTATTTTATATATATATATTTTATATATATATTTTTATCTACGTAAAAGATTTAGAACATATAAATAAAAATGTTAAACGTTTGGACAGCCTAGACAAATGTATAAAAAATTTTGGAATATCTTTTATATATATATTTTTTATATATATTTCTCTTTGAGCTTTTCGTGTGTTTTTCTTATAAAAATAGCTTAAATTTATAATGCTGCAAAGTAGCGTTGACTCACACTCATACATACATACACGCACACACATACACACACACACACACACACATGCATAGACACAGGCAGTGACACAGTTCAATTGGGAAACAAAACATATAATTTATAAAGTCGACTTATGTTGAATTAAAGTGCGTTTACAAGCCCCAAACACATCCACCCACACACAGGCATACATAACGACACGCATGTATCCCCAGCGAAACACACACTTAAACACGCAGACACAACAATTGTATATGCTGCTATTGACGCTAGCTGCGCAGTCGACGTAGCTGCCCTCGTGATGACGCGTCGTGAGAGTTCGCCAATGGCGCCAGTTTCATAGGAAACGTACGTTGATTAACTTGTTGCATACGCGTCGCCAGAGTCCTGCTACAGACACTTGTTGTGGGGGTGTTGGTATCTCTGTCTACGTCCGTGTGTGTGTGTGTGTGTTTGTCTGTGTTGATACGTGTGTGAGTGCTATAATCATTTGCGTATTTCGGGCGCCACTAGTTGTATGCGTCCTGGAACGTGGTACTCCATCTCGTTGCCAGCCTAACGTTCAACGTGTGTATGTCTCTGTATGTGTGTGTGTGTGTGTGTGTGTGTGTGTGTGTGTGTGTGTGTGCTTAATCCACAGTACAAACACTCGAAAAAATAATTATTGACTGCCACGAAAATAGGAAAATGAAAAAACAGTGACATAAGCTGACAACAGTTTTGGATAAAACACAAAATAATCTTAAGTTGCTGAAGAAGTAGCTAAAATTATCAGTTGCAACTTTGGTCACAAAAGAAAATTGTCTGAAAAGTTTGCCTTTGAGTTTGCATCATAAGAAATGTAAATTAAAGAAGCTTCAAAATGTGCTTAAAAGCTTTTAATTAAAATTTAATTTTAAGTTAATTTCAACTTGTTCAAAGTGAAGTCTTAAAAAGAAACTAAAAACAAAGAAGTTCAAGCAGCACCAGAATTTCTTTTATCTCAAACTTTCTCATTCCAATCGGATTAAATTCTACTTTCAGCTAGTGTCATTTGGTGTGTTGCCGAAGTTATTTACTTTGGTTTTCTATTAGATAAGTTTGAAAAGTAAAATAAACTTTAACTGATTTTCATGGCAATTGTTTTTACGAGTGTAGTCGAATAGTTGAGGGCTTTAGTTAAACAAAGCGTAGCTAGGCTTGGGTCAGAAATGGGATCAAGGTGGATGCGGGGGCGGTGTTTCTGGCGACGTCGATGATGACACTGAATGACGCTAACGTTTTGTTGTTGCCGCTCTAGCTGCCTGCTGCCTGCTGCCCAGTACATATAGTTGTTCCCCCTGCCCGCTCATATATGCTTCACCCACTAACTACCCCCCGTGGTACATAACGTGTTATCGTTAATCGATGGTCGCCCATCAACAAAACTGAAAGCAAACAAGCAACAGGAGACGCTTTGGGGTTGGCTGCATGGCAGCAATGTTAACGCCATCATCATGATGACCGCGACGACGACGACGACGACGTTGCTGTTGCTGTTGACGCTGAAGTTGACGTTAACGTCGCGGTTAACGCTAGCAGAGAAAACAAATATATAAACAACGCGTCAACAGAGGCGATGCCGATGGCGACTGTCGATTTCGTTCCCGTTGTCGTTGTCGTTGTGGATGTCGTTGTCGTTGTCGTTGGCGTTGGCGTTGGCGACTCCTGAACAGCATGACACTTGTAGTCACGAGTAGGCAGCTTGGCGCACAAGTCGCGTAACTGTAATTCACACCTGGATATCGCCGGTGGCAGCTAACAACAACTAACTAAGTAAAGCAACTAACAAGTGGCAACTGGTAACTGGCAACTGGCAACTGGCCACAGGCCACAGGATAACCGCAGTAAACGTTGCGCGCTTTAACTGCGTGCGCCACTTGCCAAGGTCGGAGTGTTCGTTTTTCGGTCAAATAAAATAATTAAATTAAAAATACTTTTATATAGACTTTAACAAAATACATATACATATATATATATATATATATATGTGTGTATCTATATAAAAATTGTTAAAAATGTTGGCAGCCCAAGAGAATCGTTTTCAATATGTTTACTTTACACTCTCCGGTTTGGTGGCATGCACCATGTTAATCCTATTTTATATCTCCATGCGCACAACAATTGTGAGTGCTATTTCTATCTGTGTTCTGTGTGTGTGTGTGTGTAATGTGTGTGTGTGCGTGATATGTAGTTCTTATCCTTTATTATACATTTGCAGAATGATCGTCTACGTGATGATCTCAGATTACTGCAACGTCAGCTGATCTTTGAGAAACCAAATCCCCATTGGAATTATAGCAACAGCTGGCGCAGAATTGGAAATGCCACCCTGAGACATGAGATCTATTCCGCTTACTTTGATACACGCACGGATATTATGAGTAAGTTGATAAAGAAAAGGGTCTTAAGCGAGAAGCAGAAGTAGAAATAAAAGAAATACGACTTAAACAATATATATAATAGCTTAATGAAACAAAAAGTAGGTTGAGGCTAGCTCGAAAAGGAGTTAACGAAGGAAAAACAATATGCTGGGCACAGCGACATTGGAATATAATAAAAACATATAGCGTATTGTTGAACTTATAGGTTTATATTTGTCCTATTAATTAGAATGAATTTCAATATAGAATATAATAAGTGAAAGTGCCGCTGGATTGGACGTCTGTCTGACAGCGAAAGGAATTGTCCTTAATTGCTGTAATATGAGTTGAGCAAAAAGTGGGAACAGTTTTCCTTTACTTTTAGGGTTTAATTTATACACAGAGTTCACTGCATTGCACCACCCAACACCCAACACCTAACACACCACCAAAAACGGATTAGGTAAGAAAAGGTAAACGCAGCTTTCTGCTTTGAAGAGAGAAAGACAGAGAGAGTAAGAGACAATTGTAGTAAAAACAGTTTCATAAGGCATAAGTTTACCCCTACTTAAAAAAAGGTTTCGTACTGTCCCATCTAATCCATCTTTCCACACAGATGATGTAAGATTGGACGAGCAAGAGATGACAGTTGGCTCCCTACGAATATTTGCCATACTGCCAGAGAGATTACGCGATTCGAGTGTCAGTTGCATTGTGCGTTATGCGGACTTTACAAGTCATGAGATTGTGGCCGAGGAGGCGGGTGCCATGCACGATGTGCATAACAATAGTTTTGCGGCATGGAGCATTATGTGTCCATTGCATGTGAAGAGGCAAGTGGCGGTCAAACTGCCACAAGCTGTGGCATTAAGCTATGCTTCAAATCGTTTAAGTCATCTCAGTCCCAGCTACGTGCAGATCAGGTAAGCTGACCAAATATAACTTGCAACCCTCATGTACTCAACTTGTTCCATCCTATAGTTATCCACGAAATATGTCGGATATGTTTCTCAAATCGCGTCCCACAATCTCTGTATGTGTTGGGCCATTGCAGGAGAACTATTCGAATGTGCTGCGACTGGTAGAGTTTGTGGAAATGTATCGACTGCAGGGCGCCACACACTTTTACTTCTACTACGTGGAGGCCAGCGAGGAGGTCAGACGTGTGCTCAACTATTACCAGCGCATAGGACTGGCCGATGTTTTTGAGTGGAACGTGCAGTCCCATATGCAGGACTTGCATTATGCGGGCATTGTGGCACAGTTCAATGATTGTGTCTATCGCGCCAATGTGGTGGACAATCATCGTTATGCAGCTGTGGTGGATCTGGATGAGGTGATCATGCCACTCAAACACAATTCACTTGCCGATTATCTTAGGCAATGCGATGAGGGACGCACCTCGGGTTTTATCTTTCGCAATGTCTTCTTCTACAGACGTGATAGTAACGATACCTTCAATGCACCTAGCCACATCATGAACAAGCTGCTCTATACACAGTCCAAGGTGCGCCGCACTTTGGAGGTGTTGCCACCTTATGTGCGTAGCAAAGTGGTTGTCAATACTCGTGGCATTGTGGAGATGGGCAATCATCAGGTATATCGTGCAGCGCCTGGTTTTGTGGATCATATAGTGCATCAGACTGTAGGTCTACTCTTCCACTATCGGGACAAGTGCATCAACTGTAAAATGGTGCTGATTGTGGACTATACAGCGCGTCGATTTGGCTCGTTGCTGTTCGATCGCGTGGATGGAACTTGTCTGGAAATCTTTATGGAGAGACGCGGCATCTGCACGCTGGCGTAACCCGAGCCAATGGCGATGGCAGCTGTGCCTTATCGCCACGGTTAACGCCCATCAAATGAGCGTTTGCTTAGGATACACTTATTTGGAGCTTCATATCGACAGTCTTGCGGTTTCTATTGTCGCCTCAACAACATGCTTAAATTTTGTTCTCTGCGTCGTCGCGGGCAGCAATCAAAATCAAAATCGACATCGATATCGACGTCAATCTCGTGTGCAACAGATACATTGCCACCTCAGTTACCCACCAAACGTGTGACCAAAAGTGTATGACAAAGTTTTAGTTTTATATATATATATATAATTGGTTTTCTTGTGTGTACCAGGATTAATCCTTTAAGAAATGTTTGCCTTTGCCTTGTGCTTTTTGTGTGTAATCAATAAAATGTGTGTTTAAGTTAGGTATTTTAATTAAATTGCTTTTCGCATTTGCAGTCCTCGTTGCGACTGCAGGACGTCACCTTGAGTGATGCGCAGCTATTAAATGTGCTCAAGGCGCAGCGTGCGCGAGGTCCTTTAATATTGGCACTCAGCAGGTGAGCTATGGCCAACAACAATAGTTCAATTTACAAAACAGAAATTTGCTTAATTTGAGAGCTTGCAGCGTAAACGAAATACCGGAAACGGAAGCAATGTGCCAGCATTGTGGCACGCCATATTTAAGTCGTAAAACTCAAATGCAACCTAATGGCGCAGTTGCAACAGCAGGTGAGCTTGCTCCAACAACTGCTTCAGCATTACTTTAACATTGCCTTAACATTGCCTTAACATTGCTTCATTAATAGTTCAAGTCATGCATGTAGCTTGTTATGTTAAATTATTGTACTCTAACATGAGCTTAACATTAACTACATAGCTATTAGCTGTTGACAGTTAACAGTTGAAGTCACGCATGCTGCTTGTAGTATGGGTTATTAGAAGGGCACGCATTACGTTTCCCCTGCCTGCTTCTCTCACTTCATCACACATGCTTTATGTACTGAATACCTGTTGCGTATAGTTAATAGCCTTTCTAATTAGTTTTATACTTTCTTTTACTGCATTTGCAACGGTTTTTCTTTATACAATTGCATTACAATTCAATTTTACTTTGTATCCTTTCTAAGTTATCCTTTGCCAAACAGCATTTGATTTGCTTTCAACATATTATGCATTGTGCTAGAGCACTTGGTCCAATGAGCTCAGTCATTACCATGGAAACTTTGGAAAAATATGAAACCTTCCCCCATTTGTTGTCAATAATGTTATAAGCTCGTCACAGGGTGTTCTTGATATAATCCAATGTATTCATGGTACACATTTCAGCATATAGACGAAAACAAACCATAAAAATAAAACTATAACAATAGCTGAAACATAGAATACAACAGAGAAAACAACAACAATAAAAAAATACTATGCACTTCGCTGTGGCAATAATAATAACTGTTGTCTGTCCATTTGTCTGTTTGTCTGCTTTAAGCAAAGGCAGCGCTGACCCCGAAGCCCCTCTATATATTATGTATACTATATATATATATATAACATGTACATATTACACTGACACAGAGTCAGACATAGAGGGAGCACGCCCTTGTGGCTGCTGCCTGTTGGAGCTTGACGACGGGAAGTGGTAGGGGTGCAGCAGCAGAGTGGACAGGGCCTAAGGCCGGCAACAGGCAGAAAAGTGCCATAGAAAAAAGGGGTATGTTAGGCTGCAGTAGGAAGTAGTATGGGAATCGAAAAGTATAGTTTGATTTAGGTATATATATATATATATATGAAAATACTTCCGGTTAGTAAATCCAATCAGAAATATGAAGCTGAATGCAAAGGGTATGCCATAGTTCAGCATACTCAATGAGGGTGTGTTTTGTGATTGGATGTGACTATGGATAGAACTGACATAGCGTATCAATGGGTTGGGAACTAAAAATAAACAACAACTAGGGGCTATAACGAGGTCTGTTATATAGCTTAAAATTTTATTTGTTGCCGTTAGAAGCTTATCATTCGCAATATATTCAAATGGGGGCTTTGGAACCAATCTCAATAAATGTTTACAATCATGTTTATCGTGTGCACATGAAATCTCATTTATTAGTCAAATTATTGAAGGTTTTTTTTTTGTTAACTTCAACCCACTGTTAATATTATCTTATTATCAGATTTAAGAGCATTTTTTTGTTTCATTTGTTTATGTAAACTTTATGTACAACCCATGTGAGCAGAGCGAGAAATGCCACCCGCTATTGTCATGATTAAGAGAACTGTCCCCAGTCTAAACAACAGACACATGGCCCAGACCCGTGCCCTAAGCCAGATGCGCATATGTGCGAGTACTTAGCGTACTCATATGAGTACTCATACTCACACTCATACTCATATTCATACTGTATACTCATACTCATACTACTCCTACTCGTTGTGTTTGTTTTGTGTTCTTTTTTGTGTTTGAAAGCAAACAGAATAACCCGTTGAGTCTGGGCAAAGCGCATGATGTGTGTAGAGACATTATATGCCTGCCTCCTCCTGTCACTTCCTCTCAGCTGCAACACCAACACGAACATCAACTTCAACATCAACTTCAATTTCAACTCCAACTCCAACTACAGCTCTTTCTCTACCATCATTACCAGCAACTTTAACTCCAACTCCTGTTGCACCACACCCTTTACCCTATGCACATATGTATGTGTGTTTGTGTGTGCATTTGTGTGTGAATTTATGCATACAAATTGGAAAATATCGGATCTGTGGTTCGTGCCCGCCGAATACAGCTCACAGCACATAGCGCATAGCGCATACGGCACAGCGTATAGCGCGTCGAAAGCAAACACAAAATACAAAACAAAAATAAAAAACAAAACAACAAAAACAAAACAACAAAAAAAGCAAAACAACAAAAACAAAACAACAAAAAAAGCAAAACAAAAACAAATCGTCAACAAGTCACGCCAAAGCCGGCTACAGAGCAGCTCCCAGCGCAAGCAGCGACCCAGAGACCAAAGCTTACCATACCCTGAGCAGAGCAGAACAGAGCAGAACAGACCAGAGCAGAGCAAAGCAGAGGACGGATACAGCAGAGACGTACCCATAGCACCCACCATACGCTGTTAACGTCGCAGTCAGCGCGCTGGCAGCAACAAGTCAACGTCAAGCTAATCAACGAGCAACGCACAGTGGTACAAATTGCATAAAAAGGTGCGAGTAAAACCAATACTGATAGGATTTTACCTGTTGAGCACTTAATTAAAGCATTAAATTGAGTTAAATTATCTATGGGAATTTGTTGATAAGGTTATAAATTTGCTATTAATAATCGTGAAACAAAATAAGATTCTATAATTAAAGCAGTTTGCGATTATTATAAATCAATGCAATAGTTTCAATCGATATTTATAACTACTATCAAGTATCTTTCCATAGTTTGACATACCTAAATATTGAGTACATATACTCATTGAATACATTCTATATATTTTTCTATAATCTACAACTTTTGCATACTTTTGCCACACTGTCACATAATATGCGAAGCATTGTGGTTCGCAGACGCTGCGCTGTTGCTGCCAGCTTATGCGTCGCTGTCGCCAAATCCGCCGTTGTTTTGTGCTATACGATACCGTAGGCCCCTGCTAATTAGTTACTATAGAAGTTTTGCCAAGTCAAGTTGTAGTCGTCGTCGTTGCCGTCATCGTCGTTAGCGTCAAAACATTGTCGGGATTACGAGTTTTGAGTGATATTTTGCACACAAGAAAACAAAACACAGCACAGCAGATGATGCGAATGCTGCAGCGATCATACCGACCCCCTAACGCCACCCTCTAATCCCCTAATCACGATTAACAGTAACTACCAAATGCCAACAGCTCCCAATAACTGTTAGGAAGCGCGCGTGAATTTTGTTAACTATTTTTGGTTTGATAAACCGTCAAGAACAGCTTCCCGCTATCAGTGTATCTGTGTATGTGTGTGCACATGTGTGTGAGTGTGTATATGTGTTGCAGCTGAAGGCGTTACCAGTCATCATTCACTCTCCGAGTACGAGCACTACGTAAGTTATTAATTTTGTTTTTTATGATGCCCCTTGCCATTAATTAACCTTATCAAATTAGCTCACAAATTGCAAACGCAAGTTCAGAGTTTACTTTGAGCTGCTTCTTCTTCTGCTGGTATTTTGCTTTTGTGGCGTACTTTTATCACTTATGCGCCATTTACCAGACAGCGCGAACATGTTAAGCTGCTCTTAGCCCAGTCATGTGCCAACTACTATAGGCACTGATATTCCCTAATTAAAAGATACTTTACTATGGGAACAACAGAAATTGTACCAATTGCCAGATTTCATACTATGTTAAGCTGCTCTTAGCCCAGACAGTTAAGAATTCTACTGAACTGTTATACAGTTGAATTGATATACTGTTATATATGTATTGATATATCAATGGGACTCTTTTACTACACAAGACAATTTATAAAAGATAGAATAAATTTGGTTTAACTGCATTTCTGAATAGCCTTCACTCTGTTATATAAAACTGTTATATATGCCATTATTTTGATTAACTTTTAAGTACTTAGTGCGAAATATATTTATCAGTTCTATGACATTTTAAAGGAAGTTAACTTTTTTTTATATATAAACCTTTACTGGGAAATACACTCTTGATAGGGCTACATATAATTCTAAAGGGGTTTCCATTTATATTGTTATTCCCTTTGGTCCAATTTTCTATTATACTCTGCTAATAATTGTTTCTAATCCACAAAATTTATTCCAATTGTGCCACACATCACACAAATTTTGACTTCCAGCGCTTTAAGCCCAGTGACCTTCGTTTCATTAAATATTTAAATCTAAGTGCGATAAGCACCTATTGACCAATACATATATATACCATATCTGTATGTATATATATATATAAATTTATAAGTTTCGATTTGTCTAAGCTTTATATATATATAAATATATATTTAAAAGATATACCAAAAGTGGGCTAATTATGCTCACATATGATATGATAATAGCCATTCGACTTATGATGGCTACCAAAAATGGCACAAAATATGCGATACAAAATGAATGAGTCTATGGTGTATATATATGTGTATGTGTGTGTGTTTGTCTATTTTTATATGTAGCTAGATAGCAGAGTGTGTTAACTATCTATGTGTGTGTGTGTGTGTGTGTGTGTGTGATTTTAATTCGTTTTAAATTATATCGTACGAGCTGTTTGAGTCAACATTTGGTCATAGTTCAATTAATTTTATAATGACCGGATGCACGGAGCAGGGCAAATGCAAATCAAATGAGATAGAGATAGAGAAAGAGAGAGATAGATATAGAGTAAAGCTTTGGGCTATTTATGAAATTTTTAAGAAATTTACTATTACTTTTATTCATATTTTATGTAAATAGAATGTAATTTCACCTGTCACACACACACACCCCAAAAACTTTCAATTTATTTCTAACACTGAAATTTGTTTGCGCTTTACAGCAACGTCGTAACATGCTATAAATAAGCTTAGAGGACTAAAAATTACCCTTTACTTTATGAATATATTATTGTCATAGTGAAAGTGATACTCTAGTAAACATTTACACACACATAAATACACTCACATATAAGCTTTTACTAGCAAGTTAATGTGAGCTGCACTGGAGATGCTTTTGCAATCTCTTTTTCAGTTGAAGAAATTGATGGAATATTGAACCAATGAATAGCTATCAATATAAACTATATATAATTTATCTTTTATAAGAGATTCTTAAAGATGTCAAATATATATAAATTATAGGAAGACAAATCTATAGCTCTACTTGAACTTCATATCTGATGGATCTATGCATAAATCAGTTATCTCTATGGGAAAACGCAGAGAAAGATATTCCAACAGCTGCTGATTAGCTTTATACATACTATATAGTTCTGGTCGGTATCTTACAACTTTTTACTGTATATCAACATCATTTTAATATACCCTTTTCAATTGTATTTATAGGGTATTTAAAAGAAACCCATACTAAGTGTGTCTTTGCCATTATTTATTATTCAGCCATTGTTTAGCTGCGAGCAACGACACGCCACTAATTTTGATAAGACAGTTGGTAGAATTGTTAGATTTTTGCGCTATATATATACTATATAGTATACACTATACAGTACTAGGTAAACATATATGTATGTGCGGAAATATATTGTCAATAATAAATGTGTGTGATAGCAACAAAAGGCGCTTAATTTTCTGTCAAATTTAACAAAGTAAAAACTGAAGACAATTTTGATAAGAATCGAAGAATTGTTTTAAGCAAAGCGACGTTTCAATGAGCTACTAAGAAAATGTAAAAAAAAAACAAAAAAACAATAAAAAGCGGCAACAACCTAATAAGCATTATCAGTTGGATCTTATTGTAAAAATTATTAAAAAATTTAAATGAGGCGCATAAAAAACAAATTGATTTTAATTTGTGTAAACAAAAGGTAAATTTTGCATAACTTTTAGGAGTGAGAAATCGAAGCTTTAATTGAGTTATTTATAGGATAAGATTTAGTTAAAGTAAGTCATAACCAATACCATTATTATAGTATATAGAAATAAGTTCAGTTTGGATAAAGACTATATATATATATATATATATATAAAATTTATTAAAGTCTGTTACCATTGTTAATATGACTGATAAGTTTTGGTAAAGATATAAAATTTGGGTTCCTTTCACTGTGACTCAAACAATTCAAGGTGAATTGAAAGTAAATGTCATTTAAGAATCGATAATCATATTTACTTATGAATATCGATAAATATGTGTGTGTTTTGGCTAGAAAGTATGTCAATGAATTATAAAGTTTACAAACGGGCCAAAAATAAGTAAAACAGCTGCAACTTTCTCAGGTTAATTTTGATATTTTATTCAGAAAGGTTTCAAAAAAAAAGTGACTCAATTTTACCTTCAGAATTTTTTTTACTATAAAAACTCCGGTCAATGGCTTTGCAAGAAGAAGCTTGACAAAAGATATATACGTACATATATATGTAATTCTGTATAGTAATATTTAGCCAGTGGCAGTTGAATTGTTTGTATTAAATGGCCAACATTGTTGTGGTTTCTGGTTACCTTTGTTAATGGAGAAGTTGAAGCTGATTGAGAGCTGTTGGCCAGGTGTCATTTTAATTGATTTAGCGATATTAATTGGGCTTGAAAGCTATATACACTTATAAATTGATTGAGTTTCATCTGGCTTAAAGACTCTATTGAAAATTGCCTCTGTTGAAACACTTTAATTGTATTATTGGTAGCACGTAGCGCCCACACTTAACGCCACAGCCGCAACACATGCAGGGAGACAGAGAGAGAGAGAGAGAGAGAGAGAGAGAGAGAATGGGAGAGTGGGAGAGCTATTAAAGCATTATGATAATGTTATTCGATTACTTTGGCTATCTACACATATTGGTAGAGTAGCCTGACAGCTGACTTTATATATATATATATAATGGTTTTGGTATTTCTATTTTACCACTTGCGTTTCCAGTTTTTGTTTTTAAATTTTCGATTGCTAAAAAAAACTAGAAAGAGATAGAGAATGCCAACCCCCCCCCCAAAAAAAAAAACAATATATATAAGTAAATATTATATATATATATATGTCTTTTTTTGGCTTATGATTCAGAACCCGCAGAATTGTATTGTTGTTTGCATTGAAATTTTATTATTATTTATGATTATTGTGCCGCTTTGAGTTGAAAGTGTACAAAATCTGAACAAATATAATATATATATATATATACATATGCAATTAGCATTCATTTGTTATCTATTGACCGAACGATTATTCAAATTTTTGAATTCAGTTTTTAAAAGGGGGGCGTTACATGAACGCCCATTTTTCATATTGATTTTTTGTAGAATATAAAATAATTTGCAATTTGTACAAATTTTGTATAAAATTTATTGTTATTTGCTGTGTGATTTTCTTTTTATACCCTGTAGCTATAACCAAAAGGTTAAAGGGCATGTTGAAGTTGTATAAATAAAAAGCTGATCAAGTATAGCTATATATGTTTGATCTACAGCAATACTTGAATAGAATCAATCGAGCTGAATTATTTGACACAAAGGACACAAAGAGGTCTTCGATGAACTCGTATTCCGTAATACCAATAGTATATAAAATGAATTTAGTTATAGTATATGCCTTTTCTTACTATATACTATCATTTTTACAGGGTATATTTGGGTCTGCTTATCACCAAAGTTTCTATATGCCAAACGTAAATGTTTGATTGAACATTGATAAAAGTGCAGATTGTGTGTACGAAATTTCACTTCACATTGCAAATTGATATCAATATATAAAATATATATATATTGACATATATATACAGAGATATAGTAATTGTATAATTGTTTATATATATTATGATTAATATATATATAATTGTATGCTTTCTGCCTTGTTGCTTTTCTGATAATTTAACATTTTCTGGCATTTAATTTTATTTAATTATGACGTTTTATTATTAGTTTCAATTATTACGTTTAATAATTAATTTCATTAGAGCGCAAAATAATTGCCAAAAATTGCATTTAAAATCTGTTCAAAGCAAATCGAATGAGTTCAATTTGTTAATTATTGCTTAAAGCAAAAACAAAAATTTTATGCCTCATTATTCGCATGTTAATTGAGAGAGCTCAACGAATATATTTCCAGTTTTTTTTTTTTTGCTTTTATTTTATTGTTGAAACTGAAAGCTGTTTCCAGTTCTCAACAAGTTGGCAAAATGCCAAAACCTTTCAGTTGCTGCTACCAGGTGAACAGCAAAATAGTTAGCTTCAGTTCGTGAATAGAACGAGAAATAGAATCAGAGGTAAGCTTTTAGTTTTTTATAACAATTTACTAAGCGAATAGTATATACTCTTTGAAGTATAAAGACCTAAGAGAAGTAGGTACTAAAAGTTACTAATTAATTGGCTACTTGTTGCAGTCTAAGAGGGGACTATTAAAGCCTTATACTAAGCTGTCTATTGGTAAGCGAAGGGAAGCCTTAACGATTCCCATGTCCCTATGCTATTTTGGGAAACATATATATATGTAACAAACTCTATCATATACTACTTAATACAAATATCTTTTGTATTAAGTTATTTAATACCTCTTCTACTATATAATCTAAATATAATTAAACATAGATAATATAATTATAACATATCTTATCATAACTTGTTGCTTATCTTATGTGTTACATATATATTTCTACTATCATATGCTTTATCAGTTAATTAATATAAGCTACTTGTTTTGCTATGCGAACTGCTGCTGGCATTCACTCAGCGTTAGCATAGTTTGCAACCTAGCTAAGGCACACTACCTTAGGGTTAGAGTATGCGACAAAAAGTCAAGCTTGCTATTGGTGAATGCGATTGATTTGAGTTAACAGGAAATTGAATTGAAAGAGAGCAAAACTGAGAGAATGACAGAGAGAGAGAGAGAGAGAGAGAGAGGTAGAGATAGAACAACAGTATATAGTAGTATAATAATTAGCTTTGTTCAGCAACAACAACAACATCAACAACAAGAATAATAATAATAATCAGAATGTTAACAACTTTGGCAAAACTTATCGACGCAGTTTTAGTTTTTTGTTTTTGTTTTGTTGTCGGCTCGCTGTCTATAGAGCAACTGTTATTGTTGTTGCTGCTTTGGTTGCCGGGTTGCCAGGTGACAAATATTGTTATTGTTGTTGTTGTTGCTGTTGCTGTTGCTGTTGCTGCTGCTGCTGCTTCTGCTGTGCGTGTGTGTGTGTGTGTGTATGACGCGCTGGGCTAAAACTTGCGAAGCTTCAGTTGCCATTAGAACTTCGACTTTGACGTTGTGCGATCGCGAGCGCGTTCCGTAAGAACAAAACAAAAACAACAACAAAAACAAAAGTAAAAACAGAAAGAAAAAGAAATATACAAACAAAAGCAAAATACAAAAAAAAATATAAAACGAAATACGTATAACAATTACACTGTGCTACACACAATACCATTGTTAGTTCCTCAAACCAAAATATATATATATATATATAGCATAGCCAAAAGAATATCTATGTGTATGTTTATACATAAGTGTGTGTGTGTGCGTTTATTTTGTAACTGTAAAAGACTTACGAACAAAAACTTTTTTAAAAACGCAATGAACTAAAGTTTTTCTTCAATGTGTTTGTTTATTTGCATATGAAAATGTGTCTATTAGGGTTGAAAGGGTGGGGAGTAGGTAGGGTTGGAGGCTCTGTGGAGTGGGGTGCAATGGCAATGAGAATTTCTAAGGAAACTTTTGCAATTAGCCGCTAAGTGTGGAAGGCCTTGTATGTCAAGGCCCACATTTCGTAGTGATAAATTGAACGCTGAGATCATTGTTCGATTTTAGAATTTATTATGCTAAGTTTGAGTTCTGTTTTTATTTTTGGTTGATAAAGTAAAAGATAAGACAAGAAGTTAAGCATGAACGAAGACAAATGGATTTGGTTACACTGTGCCAGTGGACAACAGCAGCAACAGCAACAGCAATAGAAATCGAAACAAAGATAGAGACAGTCGTTGACCGTTTTTGCCCAAAGGGATCCATTCCCAATTGGGCACATACTCATGCTGTCTTCCTCATGCTCGCACTTTCTCTCTCTCTCTTTCACTATTGGTCTTTCTCTCTCTCTTGTATCATTTATAAGCGAATTTGGGATTTAGAAATTTGAATGCAGATTCACATTTAGTTGCCACACGTACGCGATGCATTGAGGAACGCGCCAGAAGGCATTAGAAACCAAACATAGAAGACCGCAAAATACATTTATATATATACTTATATATATAGAAGAGTAGAGAGAAGACAGTCTTCTATACATTTCTTTTGATATTAACCGACGATTTGCAAATTAATTGACTACTAAATGCGGCACTTTGGTTCTTAGTTGCGATTTGTGCGATGCTTTTGTAATTTGCCGACTTTCGCCTAACGTTGACCTCACGACTAAATGCTCAGCAGCAGCGCTGCCAACGTTAACACTGTGGCTACCTAGCGTGACGTCATCAGCGTAACTAACGTCGACTGCGCTGCTAGTGGGTGGCTGCAGAAATGAGCGCGCGCGCGAGCCTTAAATTAATATACTAAATATTTTGTTTGTATTTACAACTACTGCAAGTAAGTGTGTGCCGTACGTGTGTGTGTGTGTGTGTGTGTTGTGTAGTGAGTGTTGTGTCTGTATATATATGTGTGTGTGTGTACAATGTGTAAAACATAAATAACAAGCGTGAAAGAGTAAGAAAAATGGTCAAGCAGAGAGACAGAAAAAGAAAGAGAGTGAGAGAGAGCATGCAGCATGTTGCCCAAATAAATTACGTATACGTAAACAGACATACAACAACAATACAGCAACAACAACAACAACAACCGCTGCAGCACCAAAATTGTAGGCAAATTAGACAGCAACAACAATAACAACGTTAAAACTAAACAATAAACGTTAAAAAATCTATGCTAATTAGCAACAAACAACAAAACAAAGCGACAACAAAAAAAGCAACAAGCCAAAAGCAATAAAAAAACAACAAAGATAATAAAAGAGGGAAGAGAGAAGGGCAAAGACGAATCTATAGGCAGTTTGGATTGTTAAGGCACCTACAAATATTAACACATAACGATATATTCAAGCGATAGGCAAGCGATAGTTCTAGACGATATTATGTGCTATTATTTAGTTTTCCTACTATTACCAGCATTTCTCTACTCAAAGATAAAGTTGTTTTCCACATAACTTTATTAACATATATAATATTATATGGAAACTCAATTTCCTTAACATACTATAGAAAACTTCTTAAGCAACCCTCGCTTTAACGATGTCATTTTGCGATAATAAATACTGCAATAACCATGCTTAAATAGAGAATCAAATGGCGTCATTTCAATGCAGAATGCTGATTAAACAGAGAACCTAACACGATTGTGATAACGTATAGAATATATATATATATATATTGTATATGTATGTATAGTATATATCGCATACATTTAAGTATATTTTAGAGCCCAATTACAAGCACAAATTGTCATATTAAAAATAAATAAAAAATATTCCTTATAAATCGAATCACACTTCATTTTTCTATAGAATGCAAACAGTTTATTGAGGGGAACTGAAAAGCTTTTTGCATAATGTGCAATGATTGTTCAGATATTGTTTGATATAGTATCATAAACATATCTGCCCCTTAACAAAATTTCAAACATAATAATGTCATTTCAATTTATCAAGAAATGAACAACAAAACTTTCAACTGTTGCGTGCAACTTTTATCAATATTTTCAGCTGATAAACAAAACTCAAAAAACTTTAAATAGAAATTGCAATTGTATGTGTTGGAAATTTCAGTGAAAAACTTGCTAAAATCTTAAAAACTAAAACGTATAAAACGTGGCTATTTCTATGAAGTTAACATATAATATTTAATTGGTATTAACTGCTTTGGGCACTTATGAAGACCATAAAACATGCAAACGTGCCACAAAAGTGACGGAAGCTAAAACCATATATAATACAGCTAACAGCAGGGAAAGACACAGTTAGAAAGAGAGCGATACAGAGATAGTTAGATAGAGAGGGGGTAGCATTCTGTCTAGTTGAGAAAATTGCTGGTTTTTAATAGGTTTTTAATTAGGTAGCAAATGTTAAGTGGACTCTACTATGGTCTTTAATGCTCTTCTGGTGTTGTTGGTTAAACGGATCTATGAAGCTATTGTTAGTTTTACTGTGAATTCACACATATATATACACATACACAAACACACATTTGTCACACCGTGTTGCATAATCAAATATCACAGAATTCCCCAAGCTGCAGTTCATTTGCATCACGTGCACATTTCACACATTGTCTGTCCCATGTGCCCCATCGTCTGGCACCTGACACACCAGACAATCAGAGAGATGGATACCAGAGTTATAGAGTTCTATTTGCGCACACAAGATGATCATTACAATGTATAAGAAGAAGAGCAGCAGCAGGAGTAGAAAAAATAAATTGAAATCCATTAAGTACCTTTAAAAATAAAACAACGACTACTAACCGCATGGCCCAGTAGAAGATATAGAAGAATATATATCTATATATATATATATATATATATATGTGTATGGGTCGGCACACTTTGTCAGACGAAAAAAGCAGCTTCAATTTCAACTCGTAAAAATTATTCAAGTGTACACAGACCAGACACACACACACTTACACACACACACACACACACACATAGCTCAAAAGACCACAAAATTGAAACAAATCTAAAATAAAAAAAAGAAAGAAAAAAAAAACATCGAAAGAAATTACGCACGAAAAATATCTTGAAAATGCCATAAGTTGTACATAGATATACATACAGCACACACATATATACATACATACATACATACATACATACACATAGCATACATTTGCATATAAGGGGCAGACAGTGCGCTCAGTATATTTCCGTATTATGCATGGGTATGTGTGTGCGTGAGTGAGTGTGATTTACATGCGCTACAAGCGATTTGTTTGGGTATATTAGACAAGTTTTGGGGCACTAACAGCAGAGGCCGTGCAGCATGTGGGAGGTTGGGTTGGGGAAGAGAGATAGGTCCAACAGGCAAACAGAATTAATAAATAAAATTTGAAAAATTTTTATTAGAAATTTGAATGAAAATCCACTGAAAACTATCAACGAATAAACAAATTAATAGTGCAACTTTCAAAAAGAAAATCCCAAAAAAAATTTTTATTAATTAAATGAAATAAATGAAAAAAAGGAAAAAAATAAATAGTAAATAAATAATCAATAGTAAAACAATAATAATTAAATAACAAATAAAAATAAATAGATAATAATAAATATATAAAAAAAATTAATAATTAATAATAAATAATAAAAACATAATAAATAAATTATAATTAAATAATAAATAAATAATAAATAAATAATAATTAAATAATAAATAAATAATAATTAAATAATAAATAAATTATAATTAAATAATAAATAAATAATAAATAAATTATAATTAAATAATAAATAAATAATAAATAAATAATAAATAATAAATAAATAATAAATAAATAATAAATAAATAATAAATAAATAATAAATAAATAATAAATAAATAATTAATAAATAATAAATAAATAATAGAATTATAATTAAAAAGTGAACATCTAGAAATGAAATCCGTAAAAAATTAAAAATAATACAAAATAAGTAGTAAATAAATAATAAATAAATATAAAAAAGAAATAATAATAAAAACAAATTATTTAATAAATATTACTATATAATAAATAAATTAATAAATAATGTTCACATTAAATAAAAATAAATAAGAAATTTATAAAATTTTAAATAAAATTCAATAATAATAAAAAGCTTCAGATTACTTTGTATTCACACACCATAAAATTAAAACTTATTTCCACTTAAAAAAATAAACCTAACACTATTTGCATTATTATTTTTTTTTATTTTATAAATTTTAGTGGATTTTCCTAAAAAATTTCCCTCTTTTTTCAAATTCTAATTGATTTCCTTTTCAACTTAAATTAAATTGCAAATAAAGCACAGAAATCTAGCACAAAATTTATAGACATTCCATTTGAATGCTTCACTTTGACATTTCATTTGTAATTTGTTCCGTTTTCTGTTTGTTTTTAAAAACTTTTTCAAAATTCTCTTTCCCTTTTTTTTTGTATTTTTCTTTTGCTTTTAATGTTTATGCCATTCATTGAGTAAAACGTAGCAGCAGAATTTAATGTTCAGTTTAAAATGTTTTTCAGTTCATTTGAGCACATTTTGAATACGCTGAGAAATATGTATAATTAAATATGACATTATTTGCAGCGCAAAATACATTTCTAAATAAACTCAAAACAACATTTTGTTTATAGCCCCAAAATCTATTTTATATATAAAGATATTTCCATATTTATTTATTTAATTTTTCTATTCTTTTTATTTTTTTTTTTTTTTTGATATTTTACATTTGTTTTGTGCAAAAATATTTCTATTTATTTGACTTTGACTTGACTTGGACTTGATTTTGATTTTTTAATTTTTATTTCGTATTTGTTTACGTTTTGGAGTGCAACTCTAGAGACAAGAATATCCAAGAGCAGCAAACAACAACAACAACAAGAACAACAACAACAATGTTGTCTACACTGCAAACAATTATCCATTGCTTGTTTGCTGTGCACTTCAAACTATTCCTCCTTCAATCTTCACTAGCTACAGCAACTCCCACTATTTGAGGGAACTGCTGCTCCCTCTATAGGCAGCGCCTTGTGTATTTTTAAAATGATCATCAGACGAGCCTCATTATGAATCCCAACATTGTTGTTGCCGTTGTTGTTGTTGCTGTTGTTGTGGCTATTTTTTTTTAAGTTTTTTTTTTCTTTCTCTTTACGTTTGTTGTTCTTGTTGTTGTTGTTGTTGTATATGTTATGCCTACTACTGACTGTATGTGCAACAGAATTTGTGTGGCCCGCTGTGACGGCAGCTGGGAACAGCCCATGGCCCATTCCTTGGCCGCCAGTCGAGGCAGTCAGCACTAGAAAACGGCAACACGAGCGCGGAAAAAATCTAACAGAAATATCAAATAGAAAATTACCTCAAATTTAAAATTCGAAAATGGCGAAAAATCGTACGCGTTTAAGAGCGAAATGTTTTTCAATTTGATATTCTTGCGTATCTTTTAATAAGTGATATAAATATATATATATATATCTTTAGATATATATATATATATTAATATATATGTATAGTGTTGGACGCGTGTCAAACATATTTTGCCGGACGTAGGGACAAACGCAGTTGACGCTTGCTGTCGCAGCTGTCGTTAACGTCGCTGCCAACGCTGACAGCAATCGCTGCTTTAAATGCCGGTTGGGCGTTTGGTTGGTGATCGGCTGATGGCGCCGTTTGGTTCAGTTTTTCAGTATTTCAGTTTTAGTTGTGTTTTTGCCAGCGACGAGTGACACAGTATAAAAAAATAAAGAGAGAGAAAAGTCCACAACGACGTTGACAACGACCATAAAACGAGCGAAATAATAAAAGAATACATATATATATATATATATATAAAACAAAAGAAACGAAACAAAAGCAATTTTTAGATTTAGCTGATTGAAACAGTTGATCGCGGTGTACGCGGCGTATGCGTAATAACCAGATACAGTGCAATAACAAGCAGTCAACCAGGCACAACAAATTAAATACATAAAAACACACACACGCCTACATACTATAAACACACACACACACAAATATATATATATATATAAAAGAGAATTAACTCAACTTATATATATATATACATATATATATAGATATAAAGTGGAAAACCCAAAAAGAAATTTCGTGTGTGCGAAATAATTTTGCAGGCTTAAGCGCGTTTTACGTATAGACGATGCCAAATAATCGTAATCGTAATCGAAATCGTAATCGAAATAAGCGCAATAAAAATCAAAACTCAAATCAAAATCAACCGCAAACGGCAGAGGAGACAGCAGTAACAGAGGAGGAGCAGCAACAGGAGACGCATGAGGCTGAAATAGAAGCACCTACAACTTCATTATCATCACCATCATCATCATCATCAGTAGTAGAAAGAGCATTAGGGGCAGCAGCTAATGAACATTATCATAATGATAATAATGCAAATTCTGGCAGCATTTCAAATGGGTCAACAACAGGCAGCGACAGCAACACAGTTGCTGATGAGGCTACCACTGGCATAGCCAGCAGCAACAGAAGCAGCAACAACAACAACGAAAGCAACCAGAAAAAGCCAGAAGAAAAGGTAGTGAATCAGCCAGAGGCACAGCCTGGCATAGAGCCAAAAGAACAGCTGATTGCAGAAGCTGTAGAGCAGCTTGAAAAACAGTTTAAAGTTGACGCAAAGCAGCTGCCAGCAATAAATCAATCAAAGCTTCAACCTGAAGCACAGCCCAAAGCTCTGCTGGTGGAAGAAACTGACAGCAAATCAGAAGAATTGCTTTTAGAAAAGACTGTAGAACAGTCTATAAATCTAACAAGAGATACTCAAGAGAAGCCGCCAGCATATCAGCCCAAAGTTTACTTTGTGCCTGTGACAGTTGAGAAGGGGGAAAGCCAAGAGCAATCAGCAATGGGTAGCAAAAACTCTAAGCAGCAGCGAGAGCAGCAATCAGAGTTGCCACAGCAACAATCTGAGTTGCAGCAGCAGCAGCAGACGACGCAGCTGCCACAGGAGCAACCGAAAGCACCAGGCAGTCCACGTCAAATTAAGGTTATAGTTCATCGCATAGTACGTGATGGTGCAGATGAAACAGATGCCGCACCCAAGCAACAGCAGCCGCAGCAACAACAGAGGGAGGAGCCAAAGCAACAGTTGCCAGCAGCAGCTGTTAAACAACAACAGGCAACTGGACAGCAGCAGCAGCGCACAACCAAAGTAATCATACATCAGATACGCCTGGAAACGGATGAGGAGGAACGTGCAAGGAAAGGTAAGCCCACAATTGAGGAGATCAGCAGCGTAACAACAAGCGAAACAGTTGCACATAGCACCAGCAATGGTAGCATTAACAGCAACACTAGCGGCACATTATCACCTCCACCGCCACGCTATCTCGTCGAGTCCCCATCACCCAAGAACCCCACGAACAATGCCCAATTCACTCGATTCGCGCGAGATGTGCAAATCCAGGAGCTGGAGCTGAACAGTGATTGCAGTTCGGGAGAGTTTAATTATAATGTGGTACAATCGCCTTTAGTTTGTGAGGAAGATTCGGAAACAGAAGCTACCACGCCCACATGCACAACCGTATCAACGCCCATAGCTGTGATAGCGTCTTCGCCAGATTTACCGTCCAGCAGCCGCGCCGAGCAACAGGAGCAGCTGCGTCAGAAACGTGTACAGAAGCGCAATGCACTCGAGTCACATTTTCTGCCGCAGCTGCTCAGTCCGCGCTATCTGGACAGCATTGTGGAGGAGAATAGTGACATAACACTGCTAGATGAGCAAGCCTTAAACCATAGTCACAGCTCCTCCTCCAGCAATGATCCGGCGAAGGCGCGTACAGCCCTACCCCCGATAAAGGCCAATGAAAGTTTTCCGCGTAGTCAACTCGACTTTAGTCGCCGGCATAAACGTCGCGAGGAACCGGTAGCCCTTATGCTAGAAACCAAATTAATTGATCAGCCCAGCGATTTGGAAAGTTGTACACGTCTACAGAGCACATTATCACCACAATCCGAGGATGCAGAACTCGTTTATCTCAGCTCATCCGCCTCAAGCAGCGTCTCAGATCTAATGGAACTCGAACTGGAACAGGCAGCTGCACTCACAGAGCGCACACTTATCGATCTGGATACCGATGCCAGCAAATTATTTAATCGTCCTGATGATGCACGCAGCACCACATCAACGACCACTGAACCACACAGCTCCTCCAATGAAACGGAAACCGAGGGAGAGGTGCGTACTGCAGTATCAACTAACTAATTTAAGTGCTGCTTAATAGCGCATTAAGGGGGAGGTTGATTAATATAGCTTAATTGAATTAGGATTAGCGAGAGTGTGTATAGAATATATAGAGAGGTATAAGTTGCTTATATACAGTAAAAACTATGCAAAGGGACAGTCTGAACAGAGAACTTTTAGATGAAACTTTCTCTGTCCCTATGACATTTTGAGTATTTATTTCTTTCTTTACTGAATGGATATTCCATAGAAATGAATGCAAAACATATTAGAAAATTAACAAAGCAACAAAGGAAATTATATTTTGAACTATCAACAATAGAAATATATAACAGATATAGTGAAAGTCAGGTAACACAATTAGCTTCAAATAGATTTAATAAATTGCAATTGAAAAGCGATTCGGGAAAAGGAAAGCTAGAATACTGAATAAACGTCTGAAGATGCTTGGGAGTTTGTCTCTAATTAAAGCATTCTATTAATTTAAAAATCCAAAATAAAAACAATTTCTTAAACTCCAATAACCAAAGCTTAATGTTCTACCTAGACAATTTTCACTGTACTAAGAAGAATCAATATAGTCAACACAGTTGAAGTTTAGTTTATGGCACTTCGGCAAGGGTTACAGCTTAGAAATGTAATAGAAATAAGTAAATAATATTAAAATATTCAACTAGAAGTATATCCTAAGGATAAATAAAGATTTATTGCATCAATAGAATTATCGAAACTATCGATAAATTTTAGTTTTGAAAGTGTCACATAAAAATGTCGTCACAGAATTTATAAGCAACAAATAGAAACGCTTTTTGCTTTTTTAGTGTAAAATTATTAAGTGTTAAATAACAAAAAACAAACATGTATATATTCTAAGAATCATCATTAGCTATATATAAGTGTATATACATATTCCTATTTAGATCTTATTCAGGTTAGTTGGCTAATAGTTTTCGCTCTCAAATGCGCAATAGACTTGAAGTAGGTCATGTTTATGCTTAGCGCAAAAGGAGCTGCCGCTAGTTGTTGCTACTTAAAGCATGTTTAATACTTTTTTTTCGATATATATATATTGAGTAATAAGAATAACAACAATAAAACCAAGCACAAAATCAACAACAAAAACAAACAAACAACAACAATTGCAGGTTGAAACGGAAGTAGAAACGGAAACGGAGGCAACAATCAAATCGAGTCGGGAGAGCACACCTGTTAATGCTCATCCAATGGCAGAGGGAGCAACATCGCCAGGCGGTTCGCTATCATCGCTGCTGAGTGCCGCAACGTCAACGTCAGCGTCGACGCCAACAGTGACGCCAGCAGCGACACCCACACCAGCATTTAATGAGCTACGAAGAGATGCTAGAGAATTGAACCTGCCGACAACGCCGCCAACGTCGCCAACATCGCCGCCATCGTCGTCGTCGTCGTCGTCGTCGCTGTTAGCCAACGAATTTGGCTCGAACAAATTGGCCAACAGTTCAACTGCAGCCGCGTCGCTGTCGGTAACGCGTGAGGAATTCATACGGAATATGGATAAAGTGCGCGAATTAATCGAAATGACGCGACGTGAGGAGGAGCAGCTAAATGCTTGCGATAACGGAAACGGAAGTGTTAATCCCAACGTTAACGGTAACGTTTATGGTATAGAAAACGGAAATCGAAATATGCCGTCGTCGTCGTCGTATGTTGATAATTTGCAACAACAACAACAAGAACAAGAACAGCAGCAGCCTGTGGTTATGCGCCGTAGGTTATCACCCTCGCCACCGCCTGTGCCACCACCACCCAGCAGCATGCATTATCCCAACACCACCAACACCACCAGCACCAACAACAACACCACAAACAATACTCACACAATCCTTGAATTGCATTCAACCCTAACCCCATTGTTGCTCAAGCGCCAGGAATCGAATGATTCGCATTGCTCAGACAGCACACAGTACAGTCAATGCACAGCCATTAACTTGGCCTCACCACCCATCCCACAGCAAGAACAAGAACAGCAACCACCCACGCCTCCAATACGCCAACAACAGCCAACATTACACCAACAACAGCAACAGCAACACCAACAACAACAACAACAACAACAATATGCGGAGCTTAGTTCAATTTCCACACTTTCAGCAGCTGAAGCGGATGCGGAACGCATCAAGAAACTGCGTCTGCTATGCACCGAAACCCTGGCCTCCATGCCCTATGGCGAGCAGATGCTTGAGGAGCTTGCCACAGTAGCACAAAACATATCAGAACAGCAACAGCAAAAGCAACAAGAACCACAGCAATCAGCAGACAATATGCCTTATCCTTTGCCCAGTTTGCCGCATATCAGCGAATTGCAGTTGTCGCTGGGCGCCAAGTCCGCACCCTTGGAGGATGCTTGGCTAGGTGTGCCCACACAGGCAGATCCCAAATTGCTGGTATGCTTGTCACCTGGCCAACGCGCGCTGGTTGAACAGCAACAGCAACAACAGCAACAATTGCCGCCGGCAGCCGATCAGCTGCTCGATGCACATGAAAAGTTCGTGCAGCGTCGTGGCTACCACGAACTGAGCGCTGCCCAGGTGCGTGCCTTGGACAGTGAGCAACTGAAACTGGAACAGGAGCAAATACTCAATACGGCAGCCAAAATGCGCGAATTGCGCAAGAGTCTAACGCCCACATTGACAGAGCAACCATTGTCGTCGTCGTCGTCGCCGTCGTCGCCGTCGTCGGTGGTGCCACCGCCAGTGCCTGTAAAGAGCGCTGAAACAGCGGCCAAGGCAAAGAGCCAAGCAGCAGCGGCACAAGCACAGTCAGATGACGCAATGAGCCAAATGAGAAATAGCTATCAAAAGGTGACCACATCAACGGAACAACCAACAGCAGCAGCAACAATAGCGGCAGCGACATCATCATTTGAAAATAAACCCAAGCAAACAGCAGCAGCTGATCAACAGCAACAGTCGACATACTCATTTGACCAGCGTACGTCCAGCCGTACAGAGCAACAGCAAACGGAACGTAGCAGCCATAGCAACAGCAGCAGCAGCTATATGAGCAACACTAACAACAACACCAACAACACCAACAGCAACAGTAAATTTCCATCAAGCATGGAGAGCGAACTGGCACGCATGTTTCCCAGCATTGCCAAGCAGGGTGACATCTTTGATGAGCAACGCAAACGTTTCTCCAATATTGAGCAGAGCAACAGCAACTTGCAACAATTGCAGCCGCAGCTAACTAAACGCTACTCCAACATTGAAACCAGCAGCTATGAGTCAAAGAAACGCACCGAAAATGGTCAGATTGTCTATGATTATAGCAACAGCAGCCATGAGAAACAGCAGGAGGGTGAACAGCCAACAAATGGCAACAAGTTCCCAGTGCAAGAGCAACAGCAGCAGCAACAACAGCAGCAACAACAGCAACTACAGCAGCAGCAACAGCAACAGCATCAGGTGCATCATATACCATTGAGGCAGACAGATGAATTGGACTGTGCACCGCCAGTGCCACCGCCTCCTGCACCGGCAAACATTATGTCAGCAACAAAATTAAATGGCATATCAAACACTTTCATTGATGACGCACAACAGCAGCAGCGACATGTGAGCAAGGAGAGCACGGAGCACAGGGAGCATAAAGAGCACAGAGAGCATAGAGAAGAGACAAGTAGAACCTCAAGTGCTGTCAGCTCCAAGGTGAACAACGGCGGCACTTATGAAGAATTTAGGCAACGTGCCAAGGCAGCACTCGAAGCAATTGGTCAGCCAAACAACAACAACAATAGCAGCAACAACAATACGCAACCTTCTCAAGGCAATCACTTGGATAATGAAAAGCTATTCAAGGACTTTGATGCCTTGTCCCAGCAGCTCAATGCCGAGCTACAAACGGGTCGGGATCAACGTGAACAACGCGATAAATCCGCTTCCCTCTATGATCTCAGTCGCATCACCAACACGCACAACAGCCACACTGCCCAGCAGCAAATAGAGCAACTGAAGCGTCAGCGACACGCACATATGCAGGAGCTGGAACTTGAGATAGAACGTTCCTCTAGATCACGCCAGGAACGTATGTCCTCGGTGCCACGTTTGGAGACAACCAGCCATGATATACCTATAGAATTGGCAGCAGATTATGTGCCACGTTCACGTCGCTCTGAGTCTATGTGTAATCTAAGCGAGAACACACGTCCACATAGCTCTGCGGAGCACTATCGCCTGCCGCCAGAGGCACAACAGGATGACTGGTCACGTTATGCCAATGATTTGGGCTACTCGGAGAACATAGCACGTCCCTTTGCAAGAGAGGTAGAGATTTGCTATCAGCGGCAACATCAGCGTCAGCCACACTCCATACGGGCACCAAGACTCTCGGCCAGCACCAATGATCTGTCCAGCAGCAGCAGCTATGATGCCTATAATGCCTATGGAGGCGCTAGGCGACATGCGCCCATGTTGCAGCAGGCACCGACGCAGCAGCGTCCACATTATGCCAGCTGCTACTCTATGATTGAACGTGATCCCAATCCCACTTATATAAGCACCACCTCGAGGCGAGGTGTGTCGCCAGCACCTCCCTCATTCAGCACTCCGCAGCCGCCCGCCTATGATAGGCAACAACGTAGGGCGTCGCTGCCACGTGAGCTACACGAGCAGCAGCTGAAGTATATATTGAGCAAGGAGGAGGAGCTGAAGCTGGAGTTTGAGCGCTTGCAGCAGGAGCGTCGGCGTTTGATGGATGAGATGCAGCGAGCGCCAACAGTGCTGCAAGTGCCACCACCACGTCGGGAAAGCTATAGGCCAGCAGCCAAGCTGCCAACGCTGAGCGAGGATGAGGTATTCCGCCAGCAGATGGCCGAAGAGTGGATGCACAAGGTGGCTGAGCGTGAAGAGCGGCGTCAGCATAAGATCATAAAGATATCAAAGATTGAGGACGAACAGCAGCATGCCACCGAAGAGCAGGCAAATATCAGTGATGAGTTTCTCAATCGTGTCAAGGAGCGACGCCACAAGCTCTCCATGCCAGCGGATAGCGACTGGGAGAGCGGTGCCGAATCACAGCCTCAACAGGCCAAAGCCACGGGCAGTGAATCCGAGCCAGAAGCGCCACCAGTACGCGTTATGGAGGGTAAATCTGAAACGAATCTACGTGAGCTGCCCAGGCATTTGCGTGAATTTGCCAAATTCTCAACCAGCGAGCAACTGGATGGTGGCCAGGGACATATGGAGCGGCATGAGCAGCAGGAACGCAGTGAAACAGCAACGGATAATTCATTGAGCAGCGCCAGCAAGAAGTCAACCATTGTGAAGACGTACAAGGTGTCCAGGCTGCCGCCTTCTGTACAGGGTGAGTTTGCCATGGAGGTACCAAATGAGACGACAGCAGTTGCTACAACAGCTGCCTATCGTTATCCTTATCGTTATCGTAATCGATCAAATAGCGCGAAACTTGTTAGTCATAATTTGCATTTAGGCAACGCTTCTGTAACTAGCTCCCGCCGCTCCTATACGCCTGATACTGGTTGTGGTTCTGCTTCCAAAGGTTCCTGTTCCCAATACTCCTATACCAATTCGTCCTGCTCAAGCCCTAGCACTGAAACCCCACCACCCATTCCCACCACTGCACCCAACACACTGCAAATCGATCGCAATAACAATATCACAAACAATAATAATCCCAACCCTACATCCACAACATCCACAACATCATCCACAAGTTCCACAGCTGGCACCATACTCAGCACAGCGCTGTTACTCGGACTTTCAGTCCTAACAGCCTGGAACAAGTTTGGTTAAGTTCCTTTCAACCTAAACCCCAACGGAAATAGCAACAATTGAATTATATTAGCCAACTGATTGAGAATTGTTATAAGAGTGTTAACTATTGGTATTATTCTGTATATATCTCTGATGTATATATAATTATTTTACTCTCCAGTCAAAGCTATAATTCAATTGTAACTATTTTCCCTTAACTGTAAACCTAACTCATTGGTAATTGGCCATTTCATACACCACATTGTAAATGTATTTTTGGTTGTTGTATTATCATATATATATACAAACACACACACACACACACACACACAATTACAACCTTTGTCTCTGTCTGTTTTTGTATCTCTCTGTGTGTGTCTATCTCTCTTTTGTATATCAAAATATCTCTCTATCGCCGCCCTTACACAGACGTTCAAACAGCCTCCAAAAACAACAGCAACAACATCAGCAACAACCACAATGAAAACTCCCAGAACAACAACAACAACAGCAATACAAGAACAACAACAACAACAACAACAACAGGAAGTAGCCATATAGAACATGAAACAAAAAGCAACTTCAATACTAGTTCAACAACGCCCACAACGCCTTCAACTTCGCCATTTTTAAGCAATTTTCATAGAAATTTCGATGAGCTGTTTGCCAGTTCGCCATTTCGTTCGAAAATATTCGAGGAATTCGATAAATATTGGCGCAATTTTGAGCCTAATACCACGCCCACAAACGATAATTTCTAACTGTGTACTCTAAGCACGCCCAGAAACCTTTGTTAATGGAACCGCAACAAAAAAAAAAATACCAAAACCCAAAAAAAAACATTTTGAAATTGCTTTAACTTAATCAATTCCACAGCCGCCTCCTTGATATCCATCCTGCAGCATGCAGCCTACTTATAACCTTAAAAAAAAACAAAAAAAAAAAAAACAAAATGCCGAAAAAATATCTATTTAAATATATAATTCTTTAAATGTTTTTCTCTAGGAAAATAAACGAAAAAGAAATTTTAAAACCTTGTGAAATTATTAGTTAATTGTTCTATTAAAAAATTAATAATACAAAATCCTATATAGTTAATATAGATATATATAGTGTTGTTGAATGTTTAATAAATGGAAATTGATTAACAAACTCAATTGTTATTATTACTATTTCTTATATATACTATGCATGAACTATAAAATTATATATATCTATTTATATTCATGTCTACATCTGATCTAATTCTAAGCTGTGTCACAGAGAGATTTTGTTTTTGTGCCTGCGCTTGTAAATGAATGCATTGCTTTGACTTGACTAAAACTGTACATGTCCCAAATCTAAAACTATCTATATATATATATATACTATATTCCAATTTCATATCTATATATCTATACTATATTAAGTGTTACTAATACAAATAATTATCAACCAGCTTATATCTTTATAAATCCTTAACCTTAACTTTTATCTCAGAACTCTTTATATTTAGTGTAACTTTATACCTTTTAAATACTTTGTAAGCACATTAAAGTTGTGCTTTTATCAAAGTTTAAAGCTTCTTGAAGTAGCTGCAAGTTCTTATAAGTTTTTGAAATGATCTTAAGGGGTTCTTTTTGAAGTCTTCTAATGAATATTCATCATCATGCTTGATATATCTATAAATTTTCTATGACATATTTAAGCAGTGTTTAAGTTGTAGTTAGTAATCACAAGTTGCAACTGTCAACTAAACATTTCTCATCAAATTTATAACTTCATTATACTTTCTCTGTCTCTCTCTCTGTCTATAAAGTTCTCTGTATACAAGTGTTCCACTAGAGGGTTCCATTTAAAGTACAGACGCTCGATCTATAAGTGTTCCAATTGCAAAAAAAAAACAAACATATATATATATATTCCCAACCTTCCCCTTCCACTTCTTTTTTTTTTTACTATGCAAGAGTCAGTTGTGGCAGCTTATCTGGGGCGCAGCAAGAGAATTGCATTGAGGCGGCAGACGAGTGGACAAAGCGCAAATCGCGATTAAGGCGGAAATTTTAATTAATTCCATTCAATTGATTGGATTGAGGGGATCAGCGGCGGGGTGTAGTTTGAACAGGCGATTCGTTTGTTTGTTTTTTTTTTTTTTTTTTTTTTTTTTTGTTGTAACAGAGACAATTGAGTACAGGGTTTTTTTTTAGACTAAGTGCAGCATGTGGCATGTGGCATGCATCTTTAGTTGAGAAGATCGTTGAGAAACTAAATGAATGCCAACATTTTGATAGCCATAGCAATTAAATCCGAGAGGCCCAGACAGCAACAACAGCTACAACAGCGACACAAACAGCAACAGCAACAGCAACCGCAACACCATCAGCAACATCAACAACAGCAGCAACAGACAGCAAAGTCAACAGCGACGCCAACGATGACTGCGAAGCTGCGTACACGCCCACAGAAGCAAACGCGTTTTTTGCTATCGCCGCAGCAGCTGCAGCAGCAGCGACAGCGACGCAGCTGGTCAGAGAGCGATCTGCTTAAGGAGATTGACAATGAGCTGCAACTAGCCAAGGGCTTTCTCTATGCCAACGGTCGGTCAAAAACACCTACCCCACACCCTTCTCTATCACCGAGAGTGTGTGTTTGTGTTTGTCCTCTCCCTTAGCCCTTTTTTTATATATATGTTTTCTGTGTGTCTTTGTCCTCCAACTGTCTGTTGCCTGTTTTGACTGCTTGGAAATGAGCGCAGCTGCTTGCTAATTGGCCCAGAATTTGTTTATATTATTAACACACACATATATATACATAAAACTAAATATATATATATATATTTTAGATTATTCGTACTATGAATACATTGAATGCTGCTGCGCTCGTATTCACTATTCGTTTTAAACTTACACTCGTTTATTATAATTATGCCATATTTATTTATAACTTAAACTAAAACGAACAAAACTGCGGCAAGCCGTTGATCAAATACCCTAGCAAACTAAATTATATAGAGTATTATACAACTGAAACTGTGATACCTACTCCGAAACTAGAAAAGAATTTAACGGACAAAGAATTATCATTCACCCTAAAGACATATGAAAAGCAAAGATATGAGTTAAAGTTATCTGAAGCTAAACAAAGTCAAGTGGTATAAATCGCTACTTAAACAAAACTTATCAAATTCATGTCAAGTTTATATAGAAACACCAAATCAAATTATTTATACAACTGAATTTCCGATTGATAAATCAAATTTGATAAAGCAACTATAGAAAAGTCAAGTTATCGAATAGTAAAGTAATAGATAAAGAAAAGTTTTATATAGAAAATATCAGCATAAATTTTGCAAATATATATATATACATATTTATATATAAACCAACATTCACTAACTGTCACACAATTACCCGCAAAGTTGTATAACTTGCTGCAAGGGTAAATAGAATTGAAATTATTTACGAATGCATCCTAAAAGTATGCAGCACTTTTTGCTTAACATTATGAAAAAATTGTGTATACGACGTGAGCAACGCGGCAAAGCTTTGGTCAACTTGGAAAATTTGTGAAAATGTATCTTTATCTTGTGAGTGTTGTTTAAATTTATGGCCTACTTAAAAAAATGAAGATCATTTACTTGCACTCACCCTCTTTATTTCTCTCTCTGTTTGTCTGTTTATCTTGTTATGTTCTCTCAGCTAGTCTCTTTGTTGCTCTGACTGCTCTTTGTGCTCCTATGTGTGAAACGATTTGTTGGGCGTTTTATTTTCTTTTCCTACTTTTCCACCGCCACCTCTTCCTGTCTCTGTTTACAAAATCATCAACATTTTGTTTATGCTGAGACCCAAAAAGAAAAAGGAAAATGGAAAAAAAATTAGAAGAAAAGCAGAAAAACCAAAAATGAAAAAATCAAATTTGATGAGGGAACATTCAACGAATTTGTTGTTTTGCTCGACGCTCACACAAATTGAGTTTGTCTTGTTTTATATTTTATTTTATTTTCTATTTTTTTTTCTGCTCATTGGCCGAAAATTTTTTAAAGAAAATCCAAGCGACTTGTACAAAAATTTTCGCCTGGCGTAGTCGTCGCCGTGTTTAAATCGTGTGCGCAACGCAAAGGCGCGTGATAAACAAAAAGAAATAGAAAATAGGAAAAAAAAAATTATTTAAATATTAGATCAAATTTGTAGCTGTGGCAGAGGCAGAACGTGGAGCCAACATAATTATATTATTCCACTTTCACACATAACGGAATTAAATTGAGATCAAGCTAAAAATGGGGCAGGGTTAGTTGAGCGTTTAATAATTTGTTTTGTGTATTAAAAGTGACCCAGTGAAAAGAAAGAAGAAAAAGAAAAAGAAAAAAATTCCAAAGCAAAAAGCTTTTCAACAAGTGAAGTGATGAAAATAGCAAAGAAAATTCTTTATGTCATATAAAATAAATTTCAATATAAATCATATGCAATACTTTTTGCAGAGCACACACAAAATTCAACAATGTTTGCACCCAAATTCAAAGCACGCGCACCAACTGGTTCAGGTAAAACTTATATGACAAATGACTAGATATATATATATCTAATATATATCTAAGTATATATTTATATATATATATATATATATATATATATATATATATGTCTCAAGTATTGTATCTGACGGATGCAGCATGCTGTGTGGGCGGTGCAACTCTCGAGGTACCTGGCAAAACATGACATACTCAATGGGCGGTGTCTAAATTTTCTTTTCTTCTTTTGACAGTAGCTAAAAGCTTGACGAATTCTTTGATGGTTTTTCCTCAGGTATATTGTATAGGTGAAAAATATAGAAAACCTAATGGTTCATTCATTAGTTTTTATATTTTCTATTTTTCAATTTTATTATTCAATAAGAGAAAAGTCAAATGCAATGTAAATCATTTTAAGGGAAAATGCTCAGCTTGAATTGCATGCAACTTTCAGAAAGGGATATTTTATTGCTGTGGCAGCATCTATAAATACAACTTCTATATCCTTAAAACTTGCTTCAAATATAAAGCAAGTTTTAACTAGGATTTTAAGCTATACTTCCTTAGACATATATCTGCCAATTTTACTTTACTTTTCGGAAATTATTTAAAATTTCCTTCGTTTTGTTCAGTGCATTTATTGTGCTACATATATGAATGAGTATTCATTGTATTCACTCAAAATTAATCAGCTTTTCGGTTGATTATTTATTTAGTTATTTGTTTAAAAGGAATTTTCAAATCAAGTTTTCTTTATTGTTGTTGTTGTTGCGGCATTTCATCATTTGTACAAAATTTATTGACTCTTATTTATAGATTATTATTCCTTTCAGTTAGTTTTCGTTTGTTTCATCATAATGATGTTATTCATAATGAATTATATATTATACAGTTTTTTTTTTCTATTTTTTTTTTTTTTTTGAAAATGAACTTGATTTTCAAATTTGCAAAATGTTTATTTTAAATATTGCCGAGTAGTTTATGTTATTTTTTTTTTTAACTGGAACTGGAACTGAATAGCACCTATTGCTTTTGCTGAGTTTTTATTGTATTTTTATTTTTATTTTTATATTCTTTTTTTTCTCCATAATTTAACTTTGTGCTAAATATATAAAATGACGTACAATACACAAATTTGCTGGTCTGAACAATATCTATATATATATATATATATATATATATATATATATATATCAATATAAATATATATTACAATATATTCAGTGGTTGTTAATTTTTGGTACGGAAACGCCCACAGCAGCTGCCATTTACAGTATGCATTAAAAATGGAAAATAAACATTCAACATATAAAGAAAATCCAGATGCTAAATTGAACAAATCATAGTAAACCTGAACTCTGTGACGATCTATATAAATCTCAATCAAAACCTAAAGACTGATCACCTTAGTGTTGACCGTGTCTGTTTTCGCTTTTGACTTTTTAATGCTTTGCCCCGTTTTGCGTTGGCGTTGGCGTTGCTAATCTATCAAAATGCGTATACGCCCCATTGCGATTCAATGATTGGCGTCACGTTAGAACATAATTTCATATATATATATGCTATATACATATATATATATAGATGTACCCTTTCATTGCGTCTATACCTGTCCCTGATATAAACATGTTCTTTATATTATGTAGCCAGAGTTTAGTTATGAAAATGTTTGCTTTATATTTTCGCAGATCTTTTTTTGTTTTTCTTTCGTTTTTTGCCGTTAAGGCAGCATTAATTTCGTACGCTGTTATTTTTAAATCATTTGCTTTTATTTTCACACACTGTGAGAGGAGAAAGAATAACAAAAAATTAAAAAAAAAAAAACCAAAAGATTGGAAAAAAATTATACTTTTGGTTGTGGCGACTTTTAGTGACTAAAACATAATTTATGTTTATTATAAATTTAGTTGAACTTGGCGCATTGATATTCATATTGTGTTTGTGTGTGCTATCATGGTTTAAATTGAATTAAGTTTATTAGATTGTCTATATCTATATATATATATATATTAAGTATATATAGATATCATATATGAACCATCTGCTAATGACGTTTGCTTCTTGGGGCTTAACATGTTCAGCATAAGCGTTGAAAGATTTTAGCAAAAATGATTTATCAACGTAGCTAATGAGAGCTGCCTGCATAGAAATATATATATATTAAGATCTCTTTAGTATATACTATATATATGTTGAGCATTTTCTTTTCATTATGAGCAATGACCTTTACCACCTGTCCCAACTGTCAGCCCATCCCATTGAAAAACAACTGCAACATGATAAACATCAAAACTTTTGCCGCTTTCTAAAGGGTCTACACCCAGGCTATGATCAATATATTCTATTTACTGCTGCACTCCATAAATATATATTGTGGATCACTTAATAATGGTTTGGGCATATAAATTACTTTGAAAATGATTCTTAATTTGTTGGCAAAACAACAACAGCGAACAACAACAACAGCAACAACAATGGCGACACACCTATAACACAGGCTGGGTCACAACGCTTCGGCGATTGCCAGGTCGCCACACTCCACTCCCCAAAGCTGGATACAAACCCAATCTCTAGCACAAACCCAAACCCAATCCCAGCCCCAATTTCAATCGCTATCGTCAACCCAATCCCATTAGAAATGGGCGCACGCACAGGTTGCTGTCACTTTAACGAACTGCCTCACTTTTCTCTACTGCAAGGCCATAGGTTAGCACTATAAATATAGTTGTAACTTAACGCTCTATATATACCCTACAGCCAGAAGCTAAAGGGTATGATGTGGAGTGTAAGAAAGGGTATAAAGTAGCTGGTAAATATGTTGATATTTTATCCTATATGAATAGGAAAAGCTATAAGACAATACTGAGGGAAAGATTTGAAATCTTTACGCCTTGCGTTGAGTTCTTGACGCTTGATGCTCGCCTTAACTTGGCTAAGAGAAAGCCATAAATGGTATAATTTTTTTATGTAATAGTTGTATGTGAATCGATTAATAGTAATATATATTCTATGATAGGGTATTTTATAGTCTCTCTACTCAATTTCAGTCCTTCTCTAGTCAAACTGATGTGTGCAAATATTGCAGGTAGAATGTGTTACAGATGTTGCTGGTATTCGTAGTTTCGCTTAACTTTTCTTAAATGCCAATTTTATATATTCCATTTGGTGAAATCAATAAATTTCATATAAACTCGTTAATGTTCAGAGCTTAAAGCCAATTTTCTAACTAAGTAAATGCGATTCTTCACGAACGAGCGCTGCCGCTCCTTGGAGGGGCACACCCAGTGGCAGTCTCTGAGTGCAGCAACCAATTGACAAGCGACTTTTTTTTTTACTATTTGAAGCATTGTTTTTTATTGGCTTTAAACAACAACAAAAACAAAAAAAGAAATACACAATATTTTTCCATTCGATTTATTCTAAAGTGTTTGGAGAAAAACCAAAACGGAAGTGCGCCGAACCAAGCCAAAAACCAAAAACAAAAACACAAAAACTAAAAACCAAATCCCTAACGCACAATTGTCTTTTGTTTTTAAACTGTTTTTTGGCTTAAAATGAAATCATTTAAATTGACTCTTTGCAAACTCTTTTATAAAGAACTATATATATATATAGATGTATAGGGAGCAGACTCTATGCCAATCTATAGACATAGAGTATGGTATATTTAGTCGCTTTGAACATCCGTTCCAATTGGCATTGCACGCATAATTGGCGTTCCAACCAAAATAAAAACTTTGCTTTTGTCTGTGGACGGTCTCTCTGTGTCTCTGCCTCCGTTCAGTAGAAAAGGGTTCTTGTTGGGATTAACAAGGGGCAAAGGGGTATGCACCACTATACGGTATACGGTATATGGTATATGGTGTATGGTATATACGGCATAAAGTGTTCGCTTCAATGAGCACAAAGAGCGCGCATAGAGCACACATACAGCGAGCGCTCCCACATTTGATTGCAGTGTAATTGATCTTCTGTTTAAAATCGCTGAACATATACAATAAAAAAAAGAAAAAAATGGAAAAAAACAAATACAAATGTATTCGGGAAAATAGGGAGGAGCAGTATACTGCTACTATACTATGATGACAAGGGGGTGGGGCTGATAGCAGTAGTAGTAGTAGTAGTAGTAGTCGTGGTAGTAGCTTCTGCAGTTTGCTGACTGTAACTGGGTGTGTTTTTTTTTTTTTTAGGTATTTTGTGATTTGCGCCTTTTGTTTTGTTTTTTTCTTTTTTATATGTGAATATATTTTTCTTCTTTCCTATCCAACGCTTTCCCAAAAGAGCATAAAAAACTAAAACACAAATCACAACGAGTTGGTCTGCTCGACTCTGCCGGGTCACGCAAAATTCAGTCGCTTTGAGCCGCGCGCGGAGTCAGCAACTCAGAACTCGGAACGGATTTCAATATCTATACATACATATATATATATATAAATATATCCTATATGAAAAGTGTTTAATTTGTGCTAATAGTAGTACTTTAATATACATATTTCCTCATCCTGTTTTTGTGGCGGGTAAATAAAAATTTTAAATAAAAAGTTTATTATGATTTAACAGCAAAATGCGAGTGAATCATGTGAGAATTTTGTGTGTGATTTTGATTGACGGTGGCAAAGACTTTGATTCGATTGTATAATTCGATTAAGTGCTGATTGAATTAAGACGTCAGCAGCAGTAGCAGCAACAGCAGCATTCACATCAACATCAACATTCACCCACAGTCACAATCAATTAGCCAATCGGCAGCAAGACAACAACAATAATAACAAAAAGAATAACGTAGATATACTATATAGTAGTATGATCTGAGCCAAAATGAGAAATACATGTCAATGTCTTGTGTCTAGGGCTAGCATTAGCCATGCATATTTGTTGATATATATGTGTGTGTGTGTGTGTGTGTGTGTGTGCGCTGTTACAGGTGGCATATAAATCTGCAGAGTAAAAGCTGCAAAGCCCAGACAGCGAGGGTTGCTATAAAGTTAACACTCGCTGTGCAACTATAAACAGCATTTTGCAAGCAGAGAGGATTAGGCAGACTCTTCAATGGTATTTTATATAGGGAAGTTCTTCTTCTTCTTCGAGAATTTTTAGTATTTTTCATGCCAGAGTTTACTAATTGTTGGCACCAACAAAAAGTTCCTCTAATACAATTCAATTTAATAGTTTAATCTCTGATTTTCTTAAGCTCAATTTTGATTCTACATTTGATTTGTTTTATTGCCAGTCTTTACTGTACCTGACAATTTAAGCACCTCACGAGTGTTTTGTAATTTTTTGTTGTATTTTATTTTTGGGTGTCTTCTGTCGCTTGATTCAAATATAATTTTATATCGGCCCATGAGTATTTTTTTTTTTGATTTTGTTTTTGGTCTTTGTAAATTCTAAACATGCGCCAAATCCGATGACTCATCCGGCAACGTTTATATACAATTTTACACAGTATATATGTATGTGTGTGTGTGTGTGTTTAAGTATTTGTATGCAATAGTTTTTGTGGCCAAATTTTGAATGGCTGCCAAATGTGGCTTCCTTGGTCGTATTAATTATTGCTGTTCAACGTCTCGATGTTTGTTTGTCAATTTGTCTTCGCTCCGTTTGTTGACTGCAACATTTATTTTTATTAGAATACCCAACAGTACAAAACAAACCAATAGATATATAAATAAATAAAACGGCATAAATTTGTTGACAAGTGTAAATGTCGTCATGAAATTGTATGCCATAAAGCAACAATAGGAAGAAGAAATTCAAAATTGAACTTGCGACCCTGAAAATGTCATGTGTTGCCATATGCATCACTTGTCCAGCACCAACCTGCCCTTTTGCCCCTGCCCTAGCACCTGCTCTGTCATTTACATGTGTGTGTAGAGCCACCCACGCTTATACAATTCCCAATATTAACAGGCGTGTGGACACCTAAGAGTCAAACACCTCAGGGTTCTATCAACGATTTAAACAACATCTCCTCAACGGCACCAACGCCTCCACCATTGCCAGCACAACCCGTGTGGACGCCACAGCCTTCACCAGCCTTGAGTGGACGCAAAGAGTTTCGTCCGGTGCGTTTTGAATCACCCACACTGCCACGTCGCTATACGGCCCAACAGCACCTCCAGCAACAGCAACAACAGCAGCAGCAACAACAGCAGCAGCAACAACATCCACAACAGACGACGACTGTACCACCCTGGTCATATACTAACGGTAGCTGCCCAGCACTTTCAACACACAATAACAGCAGCAGCAGCATCACAAATCTTAGGCCCAGCACGCCCACAACCTATAACTCGACCAATTCGGATTACGCGGAAACTGATTGCTCCACCCAATTTGGCCCAGTAGCACCCACTGCCAGCGTCTCAGACAAGATTAAAAGTACTTTTTACCCCCTCAAATTGTTGTACAACATTCCTAAACAACATTCATATAACTTTATATACCAAATGATCAAATGAACTAAATATATATAGTGGAATTCTATTCGGAAGTTAAGGATATAGATAAAGCTTTGGATTGCTGCTAGTAGAGCAACTAAAGTATCGTCATAGGCATTTAAAGTTGAGAATTTCTAAACTAATTTGCACTATTTGTTATAAGAAAGAACAATAAAATATATATTCTGATCAATCTATATAGCAAACTCAACTTCAAAGTATTCAAATTGAATTTCTTTATATTGATATGAAAGAAATGTATCAAAATGAACTTCTTAGAGTACCAAAAAGTGCTTTAAAGGTACATTAAAAGTGCATTAAGTTAACTACTTTCAGTAAGCTTTCATCTTGATAATTATATGTATTTTTAATGATATTCTTATGATCATTTTAAGATTAAACCTTATACCAATTTTACGACAAAAGAAGCAAAGATTCTTTTACCCAAAGTTAAGAACTGGAGCTCCAAAGCGATTCCAAAGTAGCTCATAGTACTTACTATAAATAGAGAAAATACATATAGAAACACCTTTTAAAAAGGCTCTCTTTTAAACATACTATATATATCATTCATATTTGATTATTAGTTGTATATAAAGTATATGTTTTGTTCCAACTTTAGAAATCTTTCTATACAATTCTAATTAAATGTTTGTTGTGTCGATTCAACACACAGTTGTGTCTCGTATTTTGCTGTTTAAGAGTCACTAAGTTGTCTTTCAGTATAATACGATATATTAGCTAATTATCTACATACTTTATTTCATTAATTTTCGATCAACCCTCGCAAAAAACAATGAATTTGAATTAACCAATCGAAAAGCATTTGAACGCTCGGCTTCCACATCGGAACTGCATAGGCCGTTCGTACGCCGTCAACAGTCTGACAATAGTCGTCCACTGTATAGGCCCAATGAAGTCAGTAAGTATATGTGTATATGAATAACAGTAAAACCCAAGTAAAGGTTATAGGATATGGTATTAATATAGCAAAATTTGTGTGATCAAAGTGCAAAGCTCACGTCGTTATACACACCCAGCAACAAGTTGAAATCTAAAGTAAATGTTTTTTTCCTATGTGTTGCAACTTTAATGTATATATGTACACCCTTTTGACACACTTAAGTATTGAACAACTAAAACAATCAATTAAATTGTAATCTACGGTTTGCAGTCTACAAAGTCAAGCACGAGTATATGAGCGAACCGGAAACGGAAACCGATCGTCCACGCAAAATGGCACAGTTAGGTCGACGGCAATACGATGGTATCGGTCCGGTAACCAACGATGGAATGCCCATCATATTAAGATCGGTAAAGAAAATTTGGGATTTCAAAAATTAAAATTTAACTCAAGATAAAGGAGATTACATATGATTCTTATTATTGTTATTATTATTATTATTGTTACGCTGCAGGAGGTACAGGAACCGCATCAGCATGAATGGTACAAGCGACTCTATCAGACCATACATAAGCAGAAGAATGGCGGTAAATAATTACCACTTGAATGAAAGATCAAAAGCATTATAAAACTATATACAAATATATATATATTAATTATACATAAATATAATAAATATATTTTATAATGCTTTAGTTCGAAAGAGTCAGCTGTATTAGATTCTAATGAAAAACTTTTCTTTTTCAAAATTTTCTATTTTAATCTGCCATAAACCATATCACCAATCACCTCAATATCCATATATAATATATATATAAATATATATCTGTTCTGTAATGCACACAACAGACGATTTTGTGATACGCTACAAATGTCCCAGAGGTGATTTCTATAATTTCTATATAACATACATAATCTATATATATAAAAGTAGCTCCTTTCTCTATCTATTGCTCTCTGTGTATCTACCCCATTAGAACTACAGTAATTGGCTTTATCTGCTTGTATATATATTTAATAATATATAGAAAATATTTGCTCGCTTTGGTATCCTACAAGACAAGATTCTAAAACGATCTTCTATTGTTTGTTTTATATATATATTATATAATTTTCTTTATCATTTCTCAGATTTGCATGCGGCATTATTATTATTTTGGATTATAGTTTTCATATATACTCGTGCTATCATAATTGGAATGCTTTTAACTCTTAATTATAAATTAACTAACATAATTATAAAATTAGTTAAAATTTATGCTAAAACAAAAAACAACGCTCTAACATCATGTCTGCTGAACATAATCAATGTCAAACACCAATAAACAACAACAACAACAGCAATAAAAGTGATAACAACAACATCAGTAGCAATAGTAAATTTCTAATCCTAATTTTAAATAGACTATATATTTTTATATATTTGATTTGTATTAATTATAAATTATTTCACATATATACAGCACGTCCATCGTATAAGAGCAATGGTTATGTGTCTGAACCCGAACCCAACTACGATTCCGATTACTCAACTCTGAAATATCGTACGCCTAATCCTTTACGTGTCCAGTCTGTATCCTCGGCTGTGAATGTAAGGAATCTTAACCAGGACGAAAAGTAAGTATTCTGTATATTACTGTAACTATACTTTCTATTAATAATACTATATGCTTTCTACAGAGTGTATGGTACTATGCCCAACCCGATAAAATCGGCACAGAACTCATACAAAAATCAACCTGGTCGCATCGAGGACTATACAACAGGACATTCATCTGTTTCGGAGAAGGAAAAGAAGGAGGCAAGCACAACACACAGCTCCAGCATAATTATATATATATATATATATCTTATATATTATATCATATATATATATAACACAGAGCTTATCATTACTTTCGGTGTTATCCCTCATTCAATAACAAAACTATCGCTAAGCATTTTCTATTTCCCATTTCATGCCTCATCTCATGCCACTAGCAAACGCTTGCTATACATATCCATATATATATTTATACATTCCCTGATTCATTATCATTATAGCACTTAGTTCGTCCTTTCATTTTAAATACACACACACATATATACACACTCATATATCGCGTAGCAATTCTTTTAACTCACAGCAAATTATTCTATTCACAATTCTAGTGGTGGGACGAAGTGATGGACATCTTTAACGGGGTATGAACTCAACATATCTAAATTTTTATATAGTTATATATTATCCTGTTCTAGACAACTAAATATTTTTTTTTAGTAAAGAACTTTTTCATTTAAGTCTAAGTTTTTTGTCTGCTTTCTCTGAGTTTTCTTATGAGTTTCTCAACTTGTTTTTCGTTTCTTACAAACAGTTTTAGATCTTTCTATAAATTATCCCTTTCTATATGCTTATTATCCCTATACTCCCCAAATAATGCTTAACGTAAAGTGGCTCAGGGAACATACACGCATACCGCGCATAATCATAGAATTTGTCGATGATTTTGATAACTATACAGTAAGTTATATAAGTTATTGTCCCAGTACTGCCGCAGGCTTCATTGCAACCACCAAAAAAAGAGGCACCTGAACTACTAATACTAAGAGTACCAATTTTAACTATATATTTAGAATATATAATGCCTTAATATCGTTTCAAAATTGCTAAAATAATTCACCTTAACAAAATTGCATTTAAATTTTATCCTTTTTAATAGAAATTTCTCTCTTAACTTTTGTCTAGAATTTGGAACAATCGAAACTATCGCCGCTCTACACAGAAGGCAATTTATCCAGGTAAATGTTAATGACATAATATGAAAGGATTTGACTTATACTAATATCTAAAATAACTATACACAGAGCTTTGGCTAAGGAATCCGGATATACAAGCGATTCGAATCTAGTCTTTCGCAGAAAGGAGCTACCCGTGAGCAGTCCCTTGAGTCCTGTGGAGCAAAAGCAAGCCTATAAGAGCCTACAGGCTGGTGGTGAACCACCTTTGCTGGGCTTCCGTAAGCCAGCGCCTGAGAAACCAAAAGGTAAGAAATTATATAATCCCTAATTCTAATACTAAATCGTAGTTATATATATATTAAATAATATATATCTTTATATTAACGAAAGCTAAAACGCAGTTGTATACTACTAAACGGTTTTAATGGTGTTGGTTCTCTTCTATTGGTATAATTATCTACTACTTAAACTTAACATAGATTCTACTTAACTTTTTATACTCGTATCTGGTACTACTATACACATCCACTGCTCACTAGATCTGCTCCAGATTTATATATATATATATATATTGAGGTACTTGTACCGTTCACCAATTTTAGCACTGCAGCACCGGGCACCCTTCTATACAGTTGCCAAAGGATAATCTAATCCTAATCTGTCAACCCTTTTCACTTTTCTCCAAACACCAAAAGAAATTGTCGAAGAATTCGAATTTATACAAATAACGCCGACGCTTACAAAAATTCGTGTGAGTACAAAACCGCTTGAAGAACCAAAGGAAGCAGCAACTATAACAAAACCAGCGCCACCGCCACCACCACCTCCGCCTCCACCACCACCACCACCATCAACACAACCGCCAACGTCAACATCAACCAACAAAATGTTTTCGCATTTCTCCAAAAATCTTCCGTCGTTTATACCGCTGAGCAAGAAGCAGCAGCAGCAGCAGGAGGCGCCACCACTGCCCCCCAATCGTCGGTCTTCCTGCACGAAGAGTACTGTGCGCGTAGAGAAGGTAACCAGCAGCTGCTCCAAGTCGCGTCATGATCAGTGCTTCCAGCCGCCAGGTGGCGCCAATTCGCTTGCCCTACGCAAGGTCTCCAACTCGAAGCGTGAGCCCATCTGCCGTTCCAAATCTGCAGGTGCTGTTTCCACGCTGCTGGCCACATTGACGGCCAGCAAGGAGACTCGCAGCAAGGATGGTTGCCTGATACGTGTGCAGCAGCAGCAGCAGCATCATGCACGTCTACGCTCTGTAAGTCCCAGCCGTAGGCCAGCGCGTCTTTTGGCGCTGCGTCACTCGAGTCGCAGTCCTGTGGCCTTTGGCCGGAGCATATCGAAGGAGCGCAGCTTTGCCGAGGAGAAGAAACGTCTGGAGAATACGCTGCCAGCTAGTCGCACCAATTTTGAGGCTAGCACCAATATATTGAGGGATCCAATGCTGAAATCCCCACAGGAAGTGCGTGAGGCAGTACGTTCGTATGCCACGTGCAAGGCGCAGCACTCGAGAAGTAAATCCTTGCCCCGTTTGCGTCATAGCACTGTCAGCACCACCACGCGTCATACCATGTGCTTTCCACAGGTGAGACCACAGCATATGACGCTGGATTGCACTCGTGTGCTGAAAAAGGTGCTGCCCAAGTGCAGCAAGGGTCACAGCCAATCGCAGGGACAGATTATCAAAGCGATTGCTACGGTGCATCGCAGCGCCTCGAATGATAGTCTACCACGCAGCAACTCTACCTACTCGATTGACTCGCTGGTCAGGCAGGAGTATGTGCCCATAGCACCACCCAAGACTTACATGAGCAAGTCCAAGCCACTCAAATCATTGCCACCGCTGCAGACCTCACGCAGTGAGGGTCATGTGCCACGCAAGCGCACCACCTCATTGGTCAAGCCCAAGACTACAACAACCAAGTCCACCAAGCAATCACCGCCCATTCAGCGTCAATCCTATAGTGAAACGGTACGCGAAAAGACCAACTTTTGGAACGATTACAATGCCAAGCAATCAGCCCAAACGCAGACCCAAATCCAAACCCATTCACTGCCACAAACGGCCAATTGTCCCACCGCCGACTTCAAGTATTGCTCGCTGCATGAGCCAGCGGTCAGCCAGTATGGCGACGATATCTATGACTTTACTGGCCAAGGTCCAAACAGTTGTATTGAAGATCTGGTCTGGAAGTATGAGAACAAGGGGCAGTACACCATGAGACCAGCTGCCGTGACAGACATAGCACGCTCGCAATCGCCACAGGGTGAATTCGATGGGCAGCGTCGGTTTTCGCCTACGCGGGAGGTGCGTGTCCCACAGACAGCACAGAGGGAGGTACGTTCTCCTTCGCGTCGTCGCATTGATAGCTTGCGCTCTAGCAAGGGTCAGGATAAGGACAAAGAACAGCTACAGGCTGTGGCACGTGCCAGCAGCCTGAGCAGCGCTGATGATCGTAGCAAGCGTCAGGGTTTAGCAGGCGCTGGTAGCATCTATCAATGTGGCGAGTTGGCGCACAGTGCCACCTCCTTAACGTATCTGGAGCGCCACAGTCCTAGCTGCCGCTATCGCAATAATTGTGAACGTTTCACGGAGCTGAATAGATTCTACAGCACCTTGGAACGTGTGGGGCAGCTGGAGCGTGCCACCTCCGCCAGCAACTTTCATCCATTGCGCAAGGATGCGGAACTGCTGGACTTTGATGAATGGCGTAAGGTGCGTCTACATGAAAGAGCAGAGAAGGAGCTGCAGTACCTGGTGGGTAAGCTGCAACATGATCAACGGGAACGCGACTTGCATTTCCGTTCTAAGGATGTCAATGACATCAAGTGGCGCCACGAGGCGGATCAGGCGCTACATACCAAGCAGAAGTCTGTAGAGGATTTGCGTGAGAACTTTGAGCAACTGCAGCTGCTGAAACAACAGCGCCAAGCAGATGCACAAGTGCCACCAGTGCAACGCCAATGGAGACGCAACACAGTGGCAGATTTGGCCAGTAATCTAGAAGTCAGCCAGCCGAAGGAATCCCCACAAACAGAGCGACACTTGTGCAATGATTTGGTAAGCACATTGTCCAAGGATCAAATTAAGAAGATAACCCAACAGCTAAATGAAATCTATGCTGGCAATCGCAAACCTGCTGTCGAGGAGCAGTACGTGGTTACAGTGGAGAAGGGTTCAAAGCCTAGTAGCCATGCCAATACCCTTAAGGTGCGCTGTAATTCAAGCATCACCAAGGAACAGTTGTTGGGTCCTGTGCTGCGCAAGCGCGAGGAACAACAGCAACAAACACAAACACTGCCACGTGCCACACGCAGCCAATCCCCAGTAATAGTGGCCCGAGAGACACGTGGTGCCATTGCAGCCAAGAATGCTGAACTAACGCTAACCAAGCCACCAGAGGTGCCACCACGTCCTATGCCCAAGAGCGAACCAAAACAAACCAAAGCTGTGGTCAAAGTAGAGGCAGAACCCGAGGGAAACAAGGAGAATCCTGTCAATCAGAAGATACAATACTTTGAGGAACGTCAGTTCGATGAACCACCTAAGACCATATACCATGCACGTGAGGATAGCTCACCGGATGAGGCGGAGGTTATGCGTCTCATTGAGCATAACATGCAGGCACGTCAGCAGGCCAGGCATGTTCACACCCATCTCCATTCGGAGCTGAGTAACTCTCTGACCGATCTAAGTGGGGTGTTCGGGGAACGTCCTGCGGCACGTGTAAATTTTCATTTGCACAGCCCACCAGATCGTCCACCCGAAAGCCACGACCTAGCCTTACAGCAGCAGGAACAGGAGCACGAACTGCTCAGCTACGAACATGGTTCTCCCGATGGCAGCGCTGAGCTCTATGATGCATATTATCGCTCTAGGAGTCTATCGCCACAGTCGCAGGTATCCGCCTGCAGCAGCTCCTATCTACAACGTGTCTACACTGGAGAGGTGCAAAAGATTAAGCAAAAGTTTGAGACAATTCAACGTGAACAATCCAATGAACGGCGTGATTTTTTTGGGCTTAGTTCGCTGCGGAAGGCGCGCAGCGATCCTGAATTTAATACAGGATCAAAAGACGCCTTGAGTAATGCAACGGAAGCATTGCTGGAGCAGGATAATAATCAAAAGCAGCAGCATCAGGGGGGGGAACAGCAGATTACCAAAGATGTCAGCCAGCTGACACATAAGTTTGAATTGCGTGGTGCAACACCATCGCCGGAACGTGGCAGACGCAGGCATCGCGGTCTACTCATGCCACACATTGATATCATAAGCAAGACGGCCGCTCTTAAGAGAGAACTGCTACCTAGAGGTAGTCCAACGCGCAGCCATAGCAGCACCAGCTGCTCCAACGGCCATGTACAATCAATGCGCAGTCGCTATGAATCACCCGAGCCAGGACAGACACAAGCACAAAATGTGCCATTGCGTTATTTGTCCACTTCCTTGGCAGATTTACGGGATGTACATGATGCGAGCATATCACCACATTTAAGTGGCGATTGGGTGGCACACAAGCATCCGGAACGCACGCCGGCGCTGCCCAAGAAACCACAAAGAAACCCTATGGTGCGGGCTAGTTCCACGTCACCGCCGCGTCCGGTGAAATCGCAGCGGCATCAACAGAGCTGCCACATGACCAGCTCCGTGAAGAGCAACTATGACGATATATTTGCCAATCAAAAGTTCGATCCACAAAAGCATAGACCCAAGGCACGATATGTGCCAGATGGTGCTGATGCCACCACAGCTAATTCAACCAACTGGAGGCGTGGCCCGGTGACTGCCAGTGCCAACAACAACAACAACAACAACAAGAATACAAATACCACCAGCTTGGAGCGTCTAAAGCGCAGCATGGCGGTAACATTTAAAGGTAACAATTATATATCTATATATAAATATATCTAGAGAGCAACAGTGGGTGTTACATTAGGATTACCTTATACCCTGGGTACAAACATCTATTTCTATATATATATGCTTTAGCTGCTCTTGCCTCCTAATCCCGTAGATATTTGCCGCTTGGTTACGCTTGGTTTCTTTTTGAAGGTTTGACCTTCTAATGAATTGGTTTTTCATAAATTATTTCGAAATTATCCAAAACTTCTCTATGTATTCTGTATTGTAATTGTTCGGCGCAGATTTTGACTCGAGCGCCGCCCCTCCACTTCCTCCTCCGCCACCAGTTAAGGGGCTGTCGAACTCAAACTATGACACCCATATCTACAGCAATGGTGATCAAACTGATACTGCCTCAGGTGAGTCTCCCAACAACGATCTTCACTATCAACTACGCTTTCTGCTCTTCTAATAGATTTATCAGATTTATATATCTGAGTATTTATGTAGAGTTATTAAATTATAATTATTATAAAGGGTCATCTAAGTTATTCTTTTAAAAGGAGTTAACAATTCGCCAGTTAACTCGGTCAGTGTATATCCTAGGGATTTAAACTAAGGAACTGTCAAAAGAATCAAACTTCAAAACAAAATATAAATTTAACTTTTATACTCAAGGCTTACTATAACTATCAATATCTTTATCAATTATATATTACTTCTATCCTTACAAACTTGTCAAAGATTAGGGGGTTGTTTTCGGAAAAAAGGAAAAAAAGATTCCCTGAAATATTGAATGATAATTTGTAACAAAATTATAGCCCCATTTCAACATCTATATATTATTTAATTGCTGAATTAGCCCCGTAAAGGGGTTATATACTACGCCCATGTGTATGATTTCATTCAATGACCTTTGCTAAAATCCCCTTTCAAAGTTTATATACTACCGCAACAAATTTCCGCAAATGGCGCAATTTCATTTCGAAGGTGTGCCGCGCTTTCCTCTTTCCTCCCTGCTACACATCCCATCCCTTCTATAACATTGCTTATGGAATTAGTTGAACATAATTAATCGATAGTACCAATAACAAAAAGTTGACCCGCTTACCACGTGCCACCTGTCCAACACAAAAGCCGAGTCCATAACCGAGTCGGTAGTCCGCATACGAATGGTAAACCCACCCTCAATAAATCCACCCGTTGCCATGGCCAAAACGTGTGGCAATGGCTACAACGACGACGATGCGTCAACAACATAACAAAAACCAAACCAAAGACTATACTTAACACTGGCCCAGGCCACAGTTCCAGGTGTATTCACCCACGTTAGTTACCTATTCCGTTCCGTGCGGTACGTTTCTTTTTTGTCCGTTTAGTTTTTCCGTGCCAAAAACGTCAAAAAAAATATATGAAGACTACACGACAATTCCACCAATTAAATGCGGCTAAAATAGAACGCGTTACGCGTCCAATTGCCACTTACATAATGCAACATTTAATATAGTGTTTGTGTTGCAAGTGCAAAAAAAAATATACTTAGAAGTTTTGGGTTAAAAATATTTGTGTTGAAATGATACATCAAACGCTTGCGCCGCGACGCAGCAACACCTACGCCGGGCAGCATTTCCATGGCAACAACAACAGCAACAGCAACAAAAACAACAACTACAGCAGCAACAGCAACAGTAACCGGAACAACATTAGCAGCAGCAACAGCAACATACACATAAACAGCAATAATGTCAGCAGACGTCATCCATCAGCAGCAGCAACTAGCAGCAATCGCGTGCACTGGCAACAGGCGCATCAAAAGTTGCATAGCAGCTGCAACGACTTAGAGCTGACAGATGACAACACGTTGCAGCAGCAGCAGCAGCAGCAGCAAGCGAAACAGCAACAGCGTTGGTGGCGCCGACAGCGTTTGCAACGTGTGGACAGTGATAATCTTAGTGGCTGGCAGCAACATGAAACACAACAACAACAGCAACGTCCTCGCAGCAGCGGTGCCGACAGCAACTACTACAATGACAACAAGTTAACACCTGCCACACTACACCGCAGCGTCTGTGATGTGCCCAACTGTGGCAAACTACTCTGGCTACAACGGGATTATGCAGCACCCCTAGTGCCCCCACTGCCCCATAGCCTAACAAGAGCGGTAACAACAGCACCCAGGGACTTGCCCATGAGCTATCACATTGTGGGACTGCCCCAGACGCCGTCGCCAGCGCAGCGTCAAGCGTATTTAGCCAATCAGCGTGCTGTAGGTGCCTCCATGCCGCTGCTCATGTGGCAGCAACAGCAACTACACCAACAGCAGCAGCAGCAACAACAACTGCAGCAACAGCAACAACACCAGCAGCAGCAACAACAGCGGTTAAGCAGCAGTTAGTATTGTAGAGTGCTTAGGATCTTCACATTTCTCACTTTTCCCCACTGAGATTAACCATAGGGAAAACTGGTTACAATAGTAGAAAGGTTTCTACTAGGAGTTACCCCGTATTTATATCATTTTAATACCCTATAAAGTAGTAACTGAAAAGGGTATAATGATTGTAAGCGAATGGAGTTAAATAATACCCAACTCTAGTACTCTTCTCTCCTAATTGTACGTCATAACCTACTCCTTAACACTTACAGGGTAAACGAAACATAAAAGAAAGCAACGGACAGATTTATAGATTCCTCCCTCAAAGGTGCGTCCCCCCGCCTAAACGTTCACTTTCTCATTTGATTAAACGACCTTCCTCTTTTGCACTTTCTCACGGTTTTTCTTCTTGTGCAAAAAAACAAAAAACTCGTTATCATTCGTAAAGTGAAAGAGCATAAAAATCTCATGCAACGAGAGAGCAAAATGCATATAGAAAGAGTGGGGGATAGACACAGAGAGAGCGCTTGGCACATGCTGCGCAGCTCGTGATAAAAACAAAAAAGTTTGGCTAAACGATCTTATGACAGATCTTATGATGAATACAATGGTATATGTAGCTATAAAATGGATCAGCTATATTAGAAAATGAGAGTTGAGCTGAATGCGAATCTATATATTGTCAAGATATATATTTTGTCAAGATTTTTTCTAGAAGAGTCCTATATACTGCCATGTGACGTAAGCCCTCCAGTGATATAGTCTTAACTCAGTTTCTTCCATAGCATATACTAGGAAATTGTAAATCTATCAATTATCTCATTAGCAGCTGCTTAGAACATTAACATTTTCTATTTATAGAAGAGAATGTTAGTTTTTGCTTCACTGTTAATTGTCAATTTTAAGGCTTAAGCAATTTTTTTACTTTTTGTTGTGGTCAATGCGTCATTCCATTCAAGTTCATGAATTGTCTTATCAGACACATGCTCGTAAATCATGATTTGCTCCACTGTAAGCACTTCACCTTAACATATTACAATAACAAGAACAACAATTAACAAGAAGCAGAAGTAGAAAATAACAAGCAAGAGCAGTAGCAGCATAAAGCTTTAAGAAACAAACGTGAGTTTACGGCGCCAAAGCAACGGCATTCGTAGTATTCATATGCCAATCAAAAAACGTTTTGTCGCTCTCTCACTCTCTATCTTTCACACTCTCGCTCTCTTTTGTAGTGTCTTCGCGTTGCTCAGTCTTATAGTTTTCATTCAGTTTCAATTTCAATTTCAGTTGAGTGCCACGCGTGCTACGAAACAGTTGGCAACGTGCCCCCAAAGAGATCGTTGAAGACAGTTGTTCGCCTTTAGCTGTGAGGTTTGTTTTCGTCGTGTTCGTTGAATCAAAACTTGTCTCGGTTTTTTATCAGCTGTGTGAATGGCCTTACCTATACTATAGAGTTTGATATATATATATATATATATAGCTGATTCTGAGATTGATAGTGATACTGTGCGAGTGTGTGACTAATCGGAATGAGAGATAGAAGAGTAACACAGAAAATTCCAATCATGGGAAGCGCATAATATGCGATTAACCTCTTTGGGCCGAAATGTACAAACTGGCAATTAACTTAAAGAAAAGCCGGCATAACTAGCTTTTACATGTCTATATGTATGTGTGCATGTCTGTTTATGTATATGTATAAGTGAGTTTGTGCAGTGAAAGATGAAAATCGGCAACACTTTCAAAACGCTGCAAATTGCAACGCCATAACAAATCAGTGAAAGTGAAAATACTCTCTTCAAGTGTCAATTTAACTTCATTTTTTCTTTTCTTTCTGCTTTTTAAATTAACAACAAAATTTTTGTTAACTTTAACATGTACTTGTCATTGTATTGTTGTTGTTGTTGTTGTGTCTTATGCTTTATGGTTATTTGTTTGTTGTTAAACATGAAAAGGCGACAAATATTTATGCAGTTGCTCAGACTGCGCCCTAAATACAATTTCTGTCTTTGACTCAACTGAAAATACAACAACAAAAAGAATACATAAAAAAACACAAAGGAAATTATTTCAATTTATTGAAGGAAGTTTTATTTGTGAACGAGTTTATCATTGAAATGAAAATAACAACAGCAACAGCTGCGCAATTTCAATTAGATTTCTAATTGTCTAACAAGCATTCATATCTCATCAAGTTGGACTCTATACTCAGAACTTTATGAATAACCCAGACACACAATATGTAAATATTCGTCTGAAATATGTGAATAGACTCAAAAAACAAACCGAGACAAGGCCAATACTAAGACTGAAACAAAACATATATTATAATAGTAATAAACTTAACTATGAGTAATATCCCCTTGGGCAGAGCTATTCTTTTAAATAGTATAAATCATTTTAGTTATAGTTAATGTTTAGACTGTTCATGTTTTATGACCACTTCAGCAATATCTTAAGATCTTTATGAGAGTTGAATAACCCAAATATATCCAACAGTTCAAAACGTATCTTAAGGTTGCTCTAAAGTTAGATCTACAGAGTAATTTGTTTTGTGCCGAAAGAAGAAAAGGAAAATAAGAGTTGATTTTCAATTTAGATATTTATAGTACATTACCCTTACAGTCCTACTATATCACAGCTTTCCCTTAAATTCATCGCATAACAAGAGTTTGCCCTGAAATCCTACTCTATTTTTTGCCCTACCTTACCAAAGCTACATCCTTGAAATCCTTTTTGAGGAAAGGTTTCCCTTGAAGTCTTTCTAAAACAAAAATTTAACCAAAAGATTTGCCTTGAGATTCTCCTACAACAAGAGATATCCCTGGAGTCCTTCTATTACTAAGATTTGCATAAAAGCCTTCATAGAACAAGAGATTCTGCAGAAGTCCTTATTTAGCAAAGGTTTCCCTAACTCTCCCTAAAGCTCTCCTACATTAAACGTAACCCCTGAGTTGTTTAACAAATGCTTGAAGAAAAAAAAGGAGATAGAGGGATCAGACTTAAAATTCAATATAACCAAGGCTATATCAATGAATTCCTATAAAAGATCGAAGAGCTTAATAAATGAAACAAAATTCCTCACATATAAGTAACTTCTTCAAACTGACAACTGTTCAAAGTGTATACGATATCAAATGACGTTGTTTTCAGTATTCGTCAGTCAATTAACATTTCTATTGTGAAATTTTCTAATCGAAAGTGATTATTTTATTACTTGAATTATAATATAAGGGCTTTAAGTGCATTCAAATGTATTTTCTTCAACTCAACTAATAAACATTTCCTGCTCACACTCTTTGTACCCCTTTTTTGTCAGTTAGCTACTTAAGCATTTTGCTTGTCAATTTGCCACCCACTGCAAAACCCACTGAAACCACACCCAGTTTGAAACACTTTAACTCAATTGCCGGCTCATTTAGCTATCAGTTGAAACTAAAGGCCATTAACTTCAATTGCGGCACATTTTCAATACAAAAGGAGAATAATTTACTTTTTTTTTTTCAATTATTCAATTGGAAGTTAAGATTGAAATTGTAAACGAGCGTCTCAAGCGCATTTCTTATTGTTTGCCTCTCCTATTCACTCTTCGCTCTTTACTTTTCTCTCCTAACAACTAACACTTATTCAACCGATTAGACTCTGGGTTATCTCAGGTCTAGCTGGTTAGCGAGGCGTACGCTCATCAGCAACAACAACAACAACAACAACAACAACAACAACAACAATAACGACAACGACAGCAGAGTGTAGACAGCTAACGTTGTTTATTTGCTTACCAATTGGCATGCACAGATAAAGATACACAGATACATAGATAGTTACATCAACAGTTACTGGGAGATAAGAGCAGCAGCAGCAACTGTTGCCTTGATTTCATAACACTGGCGACAATATTTTTGCGGTTAGTTCGTTTTACACTTGCTCAACGACTTCCACTCATACTAAGTATCAACTTAAGAGAGGGAGCATTAAGAGGGAAGCAAATTTTAAGTGTGGGAAAGGGGAACCAACAGACATTATAACTTGGCTAACTTAATGCTTTTAGCTATTGCTTAATCATAATCTTCTTTGCCCTATACACACATACACATACACAATTGGCTCATATATAGAATCTCCCAATCGTTATTATGACACAGACGTGAATATACACTTCAAGACACCGATAAGGCATGAATACAAGCAGAATATATCGGAGGAGGAATTAGCTATACGTCAAGCAGAGCATATGCAAAAATTGTATCAGGAGGAGCGCAGACGCAAGTATCTACAGGAGCTGCAGGACATGAATTCGAGGCGACATACCGACAATTTTACACCCTCACAAAAATCACCCATTGCCCTCAATCGTTATGATGATTTCCCAACAGACGTGACGCTTAAGTCATTGGTGGGACCCAAGACAGTCGCCAGGGCACTCTATAATTTCCAGGGACAAACTTCCAAGTAAATTAAGCCAGTCATAAAGAAATTATGCAACAATCCTTTAACATATCTTCTTATGTTTTCATAGGGAACTTTCCTTCCGCAAGGGCGACACAATCTACATAAGGCGACAGATCGATCCCAATTGGTATGAGGGTGAACACAATGCCATGATTGGTCTACTGCCCGCCAGTTACGTTGAGGTTAGTTCAACTTCTTTGGAGGTTATTATATATTCTCAAATCATTTATTCCTTTGCAGATTATTAGCCGAGATGGCGCCCGTACACCTTCCAAGCGCCCATCGGAGGGTCAGGCACGTGCCAAGTACAATTTCCAGGCCCAATCCGGTGTGGAGCTATCTCTTAACAAGGGTGAACTGGTTACCCTTACACGACGTGTAGATGGCAATTGGTTTGAGGGCAAAATAGCCAATCGCAAGGGAATCTTTCCGGTCTCCTATGTAGAGGTTAGTTCCTTAGACTCTTTTAACCTTTCTATAACTAATCCTATTCTTGTTATGGTCTCATGGACAGGTCCTAACCGACATTGGAGCCGAAGATATTGCAGCTAGAACAACAACAGTCATCACCACACAGAGCACCACAAATCTGCGTCCTCATATGGATATGCTGCGCACAAATATCAATAACGAGTTCAATACCCTAACGCAAAATGGATCCCAACCACCGAATGGTATACTAAAGGACACAAGATCATTGCACAAGACAGATGCATTGCATGTGGATACCAGTTCCGAGCCATTGACGTGAGTCAAAGCAATTAAAATTGTACTGTGTAGAGATCTTATCATTAATTGTGTTATGTTTGTTCATTATAGTTATCGCGCCCTGTACAAATATAGGCCACAAAATTCCGATGAATTGGAGATCTTTGAGGGAGATCTTGTGCAAGTGCTAGAGAAATGTGACGATGGTTGGTTTGTGGGTACATCACAGCGCACGGGCTGCTTTGGCACATTCCCTGGCAACTATGTGGAACGTGCCTGAAGTAGATAACTCCAGAGAGAACCGTTACGATATTTGTTTTGAACAACAACAAAAAAAAGAAAACTTAAAAAAAAGAAGAAAAATCTTAAAAAAATCTTAGTCTAATATCCTGAATAACCGCAGCGCAGGCAGAATTAATAATTATTTATTTTAAATAATATTAATAATAATAATGAATTGTTGTTAAATGAAAAACTCAGCTAAAAGCTGCTTAATAATTGCCGATTACCGTTAATTAATATGCTTTCTTTCCCCTCTCTCTTTCTCTATCTTCTCTACTACTACTGTCTATCTATCTCTCAAAATAATGTACAATTATTTATTTATTTTTAAAGAAATTATGTTGAAATTATGTTTTATTTATAAAGAAATTTTATTAACCAAAACGTTTCTTCCACATACACCAATATACCACACACACATACACACACACACACACACACATGCACACCCACATCAATTATCATATCATATATATAATTTTTCTTTGTTTAACTACTAATTTTAACTAGTCACAGCTAATTTCCAAAAGAAAAACCAAAAAAAAAAAAATTATATATAAAACACAAAAAAGTTAATGAAATATGCAAGATGAAAATTTGATGAAAAACCCTATGCAAAAAAAAAACAGTTAGTTACATCTCAAGAGAACACCAAGTGCCTTATTTTGATGGAATGAATGATTGCAATGTTAATTGACTTCAATAAAATATCAAATGGAATAACAAGTGCCCTTTGCTAATATAATAATAATATTGATAATAATAATACAATATGTTTTTATGATATTGTTAAACTAAACAAAAAACTATAAACAGTTGTAATTAAAATAGAACGTTTACACGAAGCGACACCTGTTGTTAAGTAAATAAAATAAAAAAACCACAAACCGAAATGTTTTCTTAATGGAAGATACAATTTTTAATTGTAATTCTTAACAATCACATTAAACTTAATAAAAAGTTTATAAAAAAAAAGCCAAAATTAACATGTCACAGCATCAACTTTAGTGTTGATTGTGTTAATTGTTACGTGTAAACTTCAAGGCTTAGAAATACAATACAATCACATTAGGTTTGAGCCAATTTCCGTTTTCTTTCCTGTTTCAGTTCCCTTTTCACCGCACGCTGTTCTAGCTCCTCTGTGTACTCAGCATACATGGCAAGTAATGCTGGATAGAGCTTATGATAATCCTGCAGATCCTCTACAGTTACCTGCATATTGTCAAATGCAATGGCCACATGCTGCATGTCCTCGCTGCTGGGCAGACGCGGACATTTGGCATAACGCTGTGAGAAGTGGGTGAGTATTATGTGCTTAGCCTGCATGTCTCGACCCTGTTGTATGGCCTGTGAGATGGTGCTGTGTGTCTTAAGACGTGCCTCATCTTCCAGATCATCCTCCATGGTAGCCTCATGTATTAGCACAGTTGAATTGCGTCCCAAATCTACTAGATCTTCACATGGCATGGTATCACCGCTGTAGGTCACTTTTATGGGTGCGCCTTCGTGTTGTGCCTGCAAGGTAAGACTTATGCCAAAGGCATGTGGGCAATGACGCACCAGGCAGGTGGCTATCGAATCAATGCCCAGTTGCTCTACTTGCTTGCCTGTGAGTGGTTCATCCAACAGCTCACCATTACCCATTAGCGTATAGGCATCTGCAATAGGTTCAATCTGACGATTATAAAACTGCAGCCAGGGTTCCATTTGACGTGGTGCCAGCAAAAGCAGCGGTGCCGCTGGCTTCAGTCGCTGCCTTTCACGCAACAAACCAATGAGTCCAATATGATGATCCGCATGTACATGGGACACATATATAGCCTGCAGTTGCTGCATAATCTCTGATGCCCGTGCCTTACCATAAAGACGCACAATCTGTCCATAGGTGCCCTCACCACAGTCAAGCAGCATATAGGCCTCCGCCGCGGTCTGTATCAGTATGGAGCTTACATTCCGTGTCTTATTGGGTATGCAGGAACCAGTGCCAAGGAATATAATACATGGATAGTTGCTCTTCGCTTCAGCCAGTGTATCTTGCTTTTCACTTTTGAGCTGAGCAAGCAGCTCCGTGAAACCAGGCACAGCATGAGTCTCTTTGATATACTCCTCTGGTGTCAGCTTTGCTTCCAGTGTATGATCCAGGCCTGCAGCGTAAAAATTGTTATAATTTGCAGCACATGATCAGTTAATAGGTGTTACTTAAGGTTCCATGAATGATAGTGTATGAAGCAGTCGGTGAGTTGCATAGGTGATTGGATGCAGGGAAGCTCCTAAACACTGAACACTAGCCCAATATTGATAAAGAAGCGAATAGAGCCCAAAGAAAATAAGTGAATCAAAATGATCTAAGCGAAACCCAACAGAAAAGACAAGAAGAAAAGAAAAGAGAGAATAGTAAACCCTCAGAAACAGTTCCCCTAGTATTCGAAATGTGCCCCCAGTCACAAAGTAATATTCAAAATTGTATAAAAAAAATTCAAAAAAATCCAGAAAACATTTAAAAAAAATTTGAAAATTGTAAAAAATATGTGGAAAATATATAAATAAAAATCGAGAATTCCCAAGACTGTTCCCAAATTTCCCAATCAGCCCAAAAGAAATTTAAAATAAGATAAGATAAAATATGATATAGATAGTGACCCAATTTCTCTATATATAGATAATTCTAATAATTTATATATTCTGTATAGTTTTCACTTCCCTGCCCCGAAATGCATGCAGTTTATAGAATGAAAATGGAATCTTTGTTTACACTCACCCTTTCGTGGTCTTAGTTGAAAATTTGTCATAGAAACTACTCCGTCTTTATGATCCTTTTGTGTATCCTTTGTGTTTAATTGCTCCTTTTCGTTAATTGTTTCTTCTAGTTTGGTTTTCTTTAAGCTGTGACTAAGATTTGTACTCGGACAGTTGTGTTGCACCTCATTCGACTCCGCAAGTAGTGGAAATATACGTGGATTTAGTTGATGCAATTGATACTGTATACGATGGGATGCTGCATAGCCAGAGAAGGAATTTTGTGATGAATTGAGATAAATATGTTGGGTGCACACTGAAAAGTTTTCCTCCATGAAATTCTTATAGTCCACATGTGCTGTTAATTCAGATGAAGAAAAATGCACCACAACAGCCACTTCAGTGACTTGGGAAGCTGCCAGTTGTTTGTACTGTTTGGCTTGAGCCTGTAGGGACGGTAAATAGTCGACGCTGGGTACATCGATAAATACAAATGAGAGCGCAGTTTCGGCTGCTTCTGTAACATCCACTGAATAGACTACTTTGCCGTTAGGTAGTGTCACGTCCATTCCATTCTTAAGTTGACCTAATAATGGACCTGGTGGCACGCCTTGTTCCACACACTTTTCGAGATTGAGCGCACCAGCACGTGGCTTTAGCTTGCATATATAGCTGATAATTGGCTGCTCTGGCTGTTCGTCACTGTGCAGCACCACTGGCTGTACGCTGAGTATGGAATCTTCAAATACATTGCACTCTGTGCTGTCTATTGTTTGCATCTGTAAATTTTTGAGTACCACAAAACGACGCATGCTTTGCAGCATTGTCTCTAGGTGTGGTGGACCATGTAGACCAACTTGACGCACACCCGCATCTTGTATAGTTAAAGCCAGACCTGGTAGTCCACCTACCGCCGTCCACGTGTTGCGTGTGACAAATATCTGCTCCAGACGGGATAGACGCGTTTTGTGTTCATGAGCTAATCGCTGCGTACCCTCACCACAGTTGAAGAGATACCGCGACTGGTCAGTAAACAAATATATAGAGCTGGGTGAACCGTTCGCACCAGCACCCAAAACTTGGAGATTCACTGTGCCGGGCACAACCGATGACAATTTTTTGCGAAGCACATTTGGCTGGCGTTCATATTTAGCTGGTGGCGGTTGCTGTACAATATCCTTTGCAGTTGTTGTTATAACTGTGCTGGCCATCCTAATGCCCAGTTTATTAACTTTCCGTATTGTTCCATGCAACGCGACTTGTTGAAATTTCACAATCGACAACCACATTGCGCGTTCACCGTGCGTCCATCAGCTGTTTTGGCGTTTAGAGATGGAAAAACCGGAAAGATATCCGTAGCAGTCGAACGAAAGCTGAATGTTATGGAATCACATCTATAGCAGTCACAAACGACACTGTTCTTATGTTATTAGCATAACATAAATTACGCAGCTGTTAATTCGCCTGTTCTGTATTGTTTTTGAAACTGACTGTTAATTGTTAAATAATTTAGTATGTTAAGTAACTAACATACCTTGTTAACAGTTTCGTGTCACACAACTCACGCCGGCAACTCTGTTGTCCACAGTTACGCCACCGTTGACCTACTTGAACACCAGTTGCTGTATTTTAATCGATTACCGATAGGGAGAACGTAAATAACAACTTGAGCGCGCACGTGTAATTCACAGAGCAATATAAAATTAATAAGTTCTGCGAAAATGGTGTTTTTTACATGCAATATATGTGGAGAATCTGCAAAAAAACCTGCCGTAGAGAAGCACTATCAGACGCGTTGTCGTGGCAAAAGGAAGAATGTATCATGCATGGACTGTCTCAAAGATTTCTACGACGAAGAGTACGTCGCACACACCAAGTGCATTTCAGAGGCACAAAAGTACTCAAACCAAAATTTTGTGCCCAAAGAGCCGCGACACAAAAATGCACAAAAACAGGAAAGTTGGATGGATATTATACGCGCTATATTAGACAGCACCGAATACCAACTGACGCCACCTTTACGTAATGCTTTCCAGCGTCTGCAAAGCGTGGACAACGTACCGCGCAAGAAGGCTAAATTTGAGAACTTTGTCGGTAACTGCATGCGTATGACTAAACCTCAAGCAACCGCTGTGTGGGATATACTCGAGCAGGAGTTGAACAAAATAAAGGACGCTAAACAGGCGGAGCTGGCAGCAGCTAAGGAGGCCAAAGAACTAGAAGCTAAAAAGGCAGAAACTGAAGCTGAAGCTGATGCACCCCCTAAGAAAAAAGCTAAGACGGAAAATGGTACAGCTGATGCGGCACCTAACGGCACGGCTGAAGGTGAAGAAAGCATAGCCAGCGAATTCGATTGGGCCGCACAGCTGATCAAATTAGTATCCAAGCAATCGGAAGGTATTTTTCTGGAAAAGCTTAAGAAGAAGCTACTAAAAAAATACACAAAGCATTTAGCATTGACTGAGCTTAGCGAAAAGCAGGCAAAGAAATTCAACAAATGTTTCGATAAGCAGCTGAAAAAATGCGATGTACTACAGTTGAATGGTGATCTGGTGAAGGGAATCTGTTAGCAATAAGGCTAAATCTAAGTCTCTAGCGTAATTTCAATACTATGTTAACTCTAAACGTTAGACACCGATTAAATTTGTAAGCAAAGCAATAACTCAGCTCGAATTTATGTGACAACTGTTGCTAAATGCTTCCGGACGTTGACAACTTGACAAATTGCTGAACTGCTGATCTTTATCGGAAGCATTTAAAAGCGCTGTTCCAGCTTTCTGCGATTTAGTTGTTAAAATGAAGTGGTTCAATCTATTGGTACTATTTGCTTTGTTGGCGCTAATGGCTGGCCCGCAGCTATCCGTTGAAGCTAAGCCACATCCGGAACCAAAGGGTGGCCCACGCACTACACGACGTCCAGCACCACAGGACAATAAATAGAATGCTATATGCACCGTTGCTTTTACATTAAACACACACACACAGCACCTGGCGCCAAAATAAAACTTGCAACTTGTTGCACATTTAAAGAGCAGCAGCTACTTGAGGCTTACTTACAGTCTACAGTTCAATTGATGGACAGGATTGGTGTGCAACTGGGTTATTATTAAGAAATTCATACGACTTACCATGTATAGCACTTGATATAGGTTCCATAGAGCATAGCCTTAGAACCAGCATTGACCAGTCATTCTCCAAGTGCTTGTGCAATCCAGATATATTCTTCTGTTTGTTTGTGCAGTTTATCTCTTGGTTTCAAACCATTTGGTAGTCGGTAAACTGCACCAAAATTCATGCTGTAAAGTTAGATAAAATGGATGCGGATCAGTAAAGATTTGCGTCTTATGGGTTGGCTAGCAACCAACCAGGAGAACAGATAACAGACGGCGCCATAATCCAGGGAATCGGACCAAAGTGACTGCCGAGGGATGAGGCAGCGATTGGTTAATTTTGTGTAACGTTTAATGAACTTTAATTGCGAGCATAATTAAAGTTTTTAATTACTTTGTCGAAAATATGAAAAATTGGGAATAGGTTGTCTGATGCACAGACAACAGTTGTAAGGCAGTTCTGCTCCAATTCCTGGAATGCATTGCATTGCACGTGTAACTTCCCCAAGTAGAAGATTAATGATGAAAAGGCATCCATCCATCACCGATGAAGCGCGGCAAAACGCGCCTTTGCTTCCAAATATAGCCAAAATTTAGAGAAAATCAAACCTATTGGAGGAGACATTGGTATAGAAATAGAATAGTTCTAGCTGGTCATATGAGTGATTGGAATCCCATAGAAGAAATGCTATGCGGAAGCGTTAGAATTCCCTTGGCCATACCCAGCTGCAACTAATTAACTTAGAAATACATCATAAATAGCCCAATGATATACAGATATGGGCATAATATACTACTCCATGCAACATGCTACATGCTGCATGCACCATGTTGCCCAAAGACCGATCCCATCATCATCAGTCAAGGCGTAGACGTTGCGTCGCTGCCAATGAAAACGAAGTTGCTTTTTTTTATTGTTTATTTTTGACTGCAAAAGAGCAGAGCAGGAGCAGAGCAGAAAGAATGAGAACGGATGGAGTATGTGGTAGGTACAAAAAATTTGTGGCATATGAATGCGGCGCTTCATGGTGGCATGCCTCATGTGGCAGACCGTAGCATACCATAGAGTAGAGCAACAATCAACAAGAAGCGCAATCAAGCGGCACGTGCCCGTGCCCTGAAGTTCATTTCCTAAGAATTGGAACGCAATAAGGCGCATCCATATATGTATGTGTCTCTATCTGTATGTGTGTGTGGCTTGTTTTGATTTTATTTTGGGGTCACACTAGTAGCAACCAACCTCATCCACAATTCCTTGCCCCTCGCCACAAAATACTATACCTAAATATAGATAATGTTGAGCAACGGACACAAATTATGAGCTCCACTAAGGTAAAAATATTTTTGATCTTAACCGAAAATACGAGACAGATCTGTTAATAGAATAAACTTATATAGTTAATGATCATTGATTAGATGATCTAGTGTATTTTAAATCTTATATGAAAGACTTAAAAGTTCTTCAAAATTGCTAGAAACTTATTAATAAGGATCGGGGCATCCTCTATTTGTAGCATAATCGAAAGAATTAGAATAAAATGATCAAGGATCTTAGACGATCAGAGCATCTATTGCATTTGAGATCCTGTTATTCAAATTTTCAATTTGTAGAGTTATATTCGAAAGATTTGGATCAAATCAGCAATTTGAATAAGATACTTTATTAAAGAGTTGGAACCGATCTAATTAATTTCCATAAGTTAGAAATTGTCTGAGTTAAAGATATTTTACACCAAAAAGCTTTCCCTTTCTTCTATGATTGTCAAATATAATGCATGATTCTGAAATTAATTTCTTTTCCATAATGCCTGATTCTTCAATTAATTTCTTTTTCTACGTTGTTTCTACAGAATTCTTCAAAATGTATGCAAAATTGTTGTTCTTCTTAATGCGTGTGGACCATTAATGTCATCTCTGATGACGAAGTGTCATAAATAAATAAGCAAATCTGAAAAGAATCTGTTGTCTATTTGTTTTAACTCTTGCGCTCTTACACACACTCCCCCTCCAGACTTTACCCTCTTTCTTTTACTATCTGTCACTCTTTCTTTATGTACTAGTCCATGTTCTCATTTGAGAATCTGCATGAAATTTTGTTTGAATTTACAACATGCATTTTGTAGATGCAATTCAGACAGCACGAGAAGACTCCAGGCACACACATACACACATATATATATGATCACATACACATGGATATTGTAACGATCGGCTGAACCGAAGCAAACCGAACTAAACTGAACCGAACCAAAGAGCATTGAACATTGCCGAGCTATGATTCAGTCAAGAATCTGTTGGCAACGCGTTCGGTTCGTTTGCTCTTCTTAGAATAGAAAGTAAAAGAGATTATAGAAAAAGCAGAAGTAGTCTAAATAGAGGAAGGAAAGGCGTTGCGTATCGCCACTTCCATAAGACAGTTCCATAAAAACTATCATATACATATACATATATATATATATTCTATATAGACTATAGAAATCGTTGTCTATCGTCGGTTCGTTTTTATTTATAAATTTGATATTTTTGGATACAAACTATTCGTTCACGCCAGCGAAAAGTGCTGTGCCTGTGTGTGTGTGTTGTGTGTGTGCGTGTGTGTAAAAATGATGTTCGCTAAATTTTGAAATTTCTTTAACATTAAATTTCATCAAATTTAACATAAAAATCAGATATATATATATATATATAGAAATAACCTCACAGTAAAATGAAAACTGTGTGTCAAAAAATGTGTCCACTACTGGCGGCACTACTGCTCCTAATCTGCAGCAGCACCAGTCCAGCAAGTGCTCAGTATGAACATTACCTGGACAGTCTGCGCTCCAATGAGCTCTACCAATTCGCCGAAGGAACTGGTAGCCAACAGTTTCTGCCCATGGGCAATAGCGAGCAGCTGCAGCTAGAATTGGAGCAGCCCATTAACTTCTATGGCGAAAAATATGACAAGATCTTTGTAAGTACAAGTACTATATATGGATAAGTGTATGTGTGTGTGTGTGTGTGTAGGTGTGCATGTATAAAGTCTAGAATTGTTTACTGGTAAGTTAACAGCAGCTTAGCCACAATGTGTTAGTTTTAGCCTATCTAACAGGTAATTCAATTAACTGCAGATTAGCTAACAGGCAGTTGAAAATTTCTCACAGTTAGTTTATAAGCAGCAATTATTCAATTGAATAGATCACTTAATGAAACTGGGAATGTATGTCTCATTGGGGTCTATAGACAAAGCAAATCTTAACTATAAAAATTTGCACTCAATGAATTTTGTATGCAGTTTGCTGATAAGAATTCTAATTGATAAGACGAAACTAGTCAGATTATGCAAATAGTTGCTTAGTTCAATATACATATATATTGAAGGCTGTACTTACGCATGTATATATGTATATTATATATATATATACATGTATATACTCTATGTATATGTATTGTGTGTATGGTTTATTAATAGCTAAAGAGACAAGAGAAGTCGACATTAATTTTCAGCAAACATGACAACAGTCACAAATTTCGACATTAAAAACTATGTAATCATCATAATGAGCATCAGCATCAGAATAATCATCATTATGATCATCAAATGTCTTTAGATACTAAGGAATACAATTTGTATATATTTGTCAGATACATTTAAGTTTAAAGCAATTCGCACGCACTCAACCCGAATACCAAAAACTAAAAACACTTGGGGGGTGGTCCATGGCAATCTTTTTAGGAACAGACGCTACAAATAAACAACAAGTCAAACAACAACAACAAATCTACTAACAACAATTTGAACAACAACAATTCAATCCATTGATGCTCCTCATGTCGCTAGGCCGCCTTGGCAAAGAGCCAATGTATTAGCCGCCTTTTTGTATACCTCGCACTGAGTGCATTTTGATGGGTATTCTATGGTTATGCTTTAAACAACAGTTGAAGTTTGTAAAAGGTAGTTAAAGTTGCTATAAAAGTTTATATAAGTTTGCTATAAAGATTATTATATGGTAAATCTTAGTTTACATTCGATTAAACATAAAATTAACCCATCAAATGTACCCAAACACTATGTACCTCTTACTGAATCTCTCAGCTGAATATTAAGTTGCTATAAAGGCTGCTATAAAGGATCTCTGCTAATACATTTTTTTTAACTCAAAGTTATGCAAATGATAGTATCTAATTTCTACTGAAACTTATGGTCTAACTATTCATACTCCAAATCCCCTTTTCAACTATTCTCAAGAGATTCCTTTCCAGTTACCTAAGCATCTTTGGGCCAGGACTTCTTTACAGGATAACCTCCACGTCGTGCAATTAACACACACTGAGCTTGTTTTGTGTATTTAATAATGAGTTTTCATTTTATTCGAAAATATAAGAACAAAAAAAAACCATTAGGAAATTATGATCTGCTCTTAACGGAGCTGCGTCGAGGCGAAAGTGTCGCCTATTTTTGTTAGTTAATTAACTAAATTTATGTGTCTGACGTCGAAAAATAGCACGCGGCACAAAATCTATGGCATTAAATGTATATTATGGCCATAGAAATACTTATATTTCTGAGAACATGAGTATATATATCGTTATCTGCTTCTTTCTTTTTTTCCAGTTAAAATATAGATCAATTATTGTTGATCACATCAATATATCAATTCTATGAATAGAATCTTATATTCCTTTGATGCTTTTGAGATCAGCGAACGTATTATTCAAAATATCCATTTTAATATATTTTTGTATAAATATATATATCTATTTACTTTACAAGATCAAAGCATATATATAGCTGAATTTTGTATTTAAAAAAATATTTGAACTCTTAAGGAAAGTTCCCACAAAAGAACATCTAATAGAATTTAGCTATAGGAATTGTTCTTTAACCACTTGCAAATGTCGATAGGATAAAAGATTAATAGAGCCTTATAAGAGCTTTGCTTTAAATTAAAACCAGTAAAAACTATACAAATTTGAGCTTAACATATATCTTAAGGATCACAAATCAGTATAGCCTTATATAAAAGTTTCTTCTGTACCCATAACTACGACCAAGATAGCTCCCTTGAGCCTCTTCCTGGAGCACTCAAACACCCTGAAAGTAGCTTAAAGTGGCTTAAACTTACTTAAAAGGATTATAATTTATATTAAATATCTATAAATATTCTTGAAAACATTAGAAAATTAACTAATTTATCCATATTTCAAACTGTTTCATCTCTGGCCTGAGGTCTAACAATACTCCATTAATATCTCCAGTTGTTTTCCATTCCCCAATTAAAAACTCCATCAAAGATTGTTTAAAACTTCCTTAGCAAAATGAAAATTTCAACAAATAATTGCTGCAACCGTTTGCAACCATGCAACTTGGCATACTAAGGCAAAGATGTGGCAAATATTGCCACATGCCACATGCTGATTTGTTGCTGGCATGTAGCCCCGTTGTGCTTCATTGCAGGATTTTGATTTATGTTGCCACAAAAACAAACAAAAGATCAGACAAGAATTGAGAATCGATAGATAAACACCTGTGCTCCAATTCCAAACTCCAAATTCCAAAAAGATTACAGTATTTATATATATGAAATTTGGAATACGAAAAATTTGTTTATTTAGGCAAATGTGCAGCAACATTTGAGGCAGTCAATGGGATGGGAAGAGATAAAAATGCGCCATGCAATGCGAAGTAGTTGCAAGTTGAAAATAGGAAAATGGATGAGCATGAGGTTAAGGTGTCTGGAGTGCAGTTGAGCATGGATAGAACATGGCTAGAAGTTGGATATGCAGCTGGTTAGTGTCGGGGTGTCAGAGTGTCGGCTGCGTATCGGATGGTTGAACTAATTTTAGAGGCGGATGTTGAGGGCACGGTTTGCCGACAAGGAACTCAATTAGGAAAGTCATTAGAGGGAAGAGATGTGAACTGTATAATGGGATGAGATATGAGTGGGTTCTAGATAGTTTTGCTTTTACAAGTACTTAGCTACTTAATGATCATTAAGGCAATTCTTAATGATTTGTTGTTGTTTAGTTTCCGCCAAAGAGCACTTCATGGTTAAGTGTTGTGTTAAGTGTTAACTGTTAAGTGTTAAGTGGCCTGTTGGCACTTAACATGGACTAATTGATGCGCCATATGCACTTCCTTGTCGGATTTATACCATTGATCCCTGCGGTTTCCTCTCATCTAATTTCGTTTCTTTCTCTTTCTCTCTCTCTCTCTTTTTCTCTCCCTGGTGCAGATCAACACGAATGGCATTTTGACATTTAATGTGGAATTTACGGAGTACTTAAATCAGCCCTTTCCTCTGGAGTATCCCTCCATAGCTGCGTTCTACTCAAATGTGGATACCTCCAACAGTGGTGATGATAGTTCTATTAGCCTCTTCCAGACAAATTATCAACCCGCCCTGGAACATGCACAGCAGTTGGTGCGTTATACCTTCAGTGAAGCAGCGGACTTTGAGGCAAAGACCCTAATTGTTGCCACCTGGAAAAATGTAGGCTATTACGATTCAAAGACGGACAGACTGAACACCTTTCAGGTGGCTTTGATTGCCAACGAAGCACAGAGCTTTGTCCAGTTTATCTATCCCGAAGGTGGCCTTAACTGGCTGCAGGGTGAGGCTGGAGAATTGGGATTGCCTGATATACGCGCACAGGCAGGTTTTGTGGCTGAAGACGGACGTTACTTTAACTTGAAAGGCTCCGGATCGGAGAACGTAAGTGAACATACTTTAAAATCCGTATCCTCACTTATCATTTTCCATGTTTCAGGCACGTTTTCTCACGGAAAGCAGCAATTTGGGTGTACCCGGTGTCTGGCTCTATAAGGTAGCACCTATTAATCCCAGTGAAAATGTGCAGGAGCCCAATAATGCCGAGGCACGTATCGAAACGCCAGCTCTATCACGTAGCTGCAGTAGCAATGCCCATCAGTGCCACAGCCAAGCTCAATGCTATGACAAATCCGAGGGTTTCTGCTGTGTGTGCAAGCCAGGCTACTTTGGCAATGGACACTCCTGTCTAGTAAATGATCTGCCCGTGCGTGTTACTGGCACCATCTCAGGACAGCTCAATGGCAAGCCCGTGGATGAAGAGGCAAAGCTGCAATCCTACGTAGTTACTTCCGATGCTCGCATTTATACAACCGTCAATCCTGTCATGGGTGAACAGGCGGAACAACTGCGTCTAGTGTTGCCACTGTTGACCACCGTTGGCTGGTTGTTCGCTAAGTCTGTCAATGGGGCACCCAATGGATATCAGTTGACGGGAGGCAATTATGAGCACATCACCCGCATTCACTATGAAACGGGTGAGATGCTTTTGGTAAATCAAACTTTCGAGGGTCTCAACTATTGGGATCAGTTGACGGTTAAGATTGAACTTGATGGCAATGTGCCACAATTAACACATGGAGTCACAGTGCATCTGCCTGACTATACGGATGAGTATCGTTGGGTGAGTCCCGGAGAGATACAGTCACTGCAGTCACATAAACTGGAACTGGTTGAGACGCAGAGTATCATTGGCTTCCAAATCGAGCAACGCATAATCTACAAGAGCTGCCTACGCGACGATGATGCCGATCCCACTGCCAAGAGCCTACTACAAAAGGTCTCCAAAGTAGCTCTAGATTATTCCCACGCAGATCAGGCACTGCGCACCAGTGCTCTTACCAAAATTGGTGTCGATACCGAGTCGAATGCTTGCACCGATGGCACCGCAGAATGTGGTCAGAATGCCGTTTGTATACCCTATGAGGATACCTATCGCTGTGACTGCCGTCATGGCTACACTGCACAGCTGGATGAGCAAGGTATTGAGATCTGCATGGATGTGGATGAATGTGCTCTGGGCACTCATGTGTGTGATGATAATGCTTTGTGCTCCAATAATGAAGGTGGCTTCACTTGCGTCTGCTACGAGGGCTTCCAGGGCAATGGCTATCGCTGTCTACGCAATAATACAGCCGATAATATTGAGTATCCATCAACAACTGAGAGCTTATTACCAGGCTTTGATGAGTCTCAACGCTATCCACCACAGGAACAAGAACAACCGCAAGGACAAGGACAGGAACAGGGACAAGCACAAGGACAGGAACAAGAACAAGAGCAGGGACAGGATCAAGCCCATGGACATGAAGAAACACAACCAGAGCAACCTGAGCAGCCTTCACAAGAGGTCCCCGGCGAAAATGTGGACTATCCACCAAACGAAGGCAATGAACAGCATCTGGACACCGAGTGCTATGTAAGTCAATAACAAAGGATCAACATTTGATGATAAAAGCTATTTAGGGAAAGAAACCTGATAGGGAGAAAACGGAGAAATCGTAGCTTAACGCCAACATTCCCTTGCTCCTAATCGATCCTTGCGTTTCTTTAATCTCCCCATTTTTTATTGCAGCGTTGCTCACCTGATGCGGATTGCTATGGAGGACGCTGTAGATGTCGCGAGGGCTTCTCAGGTGATGGCTACAACTGTGCGCACATTTGTGGACACGACGAGGTATGGGAGCATGGACGTTGTGTACCCATATTGCTGTACGAGCATGATTTGGAGGCAAAATGCGCCGATGATTACTGCACCTGTCCAGAAGGTTACGAATTGAATGTGGGTACAAGAATCTGCCGCTATGCTGGACTATATGATGTGGGCAAGAATGAGGACTTAATACCCTGCGATGTGGATAGCTATTGTGATGTGAATGCCAAATGCTCCTGGTATGAGCATGAGCTGCGACACATCTGCACATGCAATACAGGTTACAGAGGTGATGGTCATACTTGTGACTTAATTGAGGATTCCTGTGCAATTGTAAGCATAACTGATATATACATATAATAACATTATATATTAACGGATCAATACTTTTATCCTTGTAGAAACCGGACATCTGTGATCCACATGCCACATGCAACTACAATGAGCAACTTGGTAAATCTGAATGTGTCTGCCAAACCCTCTACACAGGCGACGGCTATCACTGCCAGCTGGCTCCCGAGTGTAAGATTGCTGAGGATTGTGGCTCAGAAGCCTATTGTGATGGAGGTGTGTGTCAGTGCAACGAAGGCTTTGAACGTGACATCACGGATATATGTATGCCAGCTGGTCGCTGTGGCTCTGTCATTTGTGGCTCAAATGCTTTGTGCAGATGGGATACGGAACAGGGTGTACAGTTCTGCGAATGCTTGGATGGCTATCAAGGTGATGCACTGGAAGGTTGTGTCAGTAAACCAATACCCTGTAATGTACGCAACACTTGCGGTATACATGCTACATGTGAACCCACAGAGTAAGTGAAAATTAGTTTTAAGTTTTTCAGCTAAAATATAAACTGTCAATTTCCAATTTTATTTGATTTTTTTTATAGAGATCCTGCTAACTATACATGCCAATGCATTGCTGGATATCATGGGGATGGCTATGTATGCATCGAAGAACAAAATTGCCTTAACAATCCTACACTCTGTGACATGAATGCCAAATGTCATTCCACCAATTCTGGTCTGGTTTGCGTTTGCAATCAAGGTTAGTTCCCGCTCAATGGGTATACCAACTTATTTTGGTTTAGGTTTTGGTTCGTCTTTTTGCTTTTTTACTATATCCTCGGGGCATGGTGCACATGAGGATATAAAACAGAACGTGAATATTGCCAAAGCCAATACGACATTGAAATAACCATTATTCCGATCCCAAGTTAATGGATGCATAAAGAACTCACGAATCGAATGCATTGGCAAACTTCTTCCCTTCATTTGTGTATACTTGTGTATGGATCGATGCTGTTCTTGTTGCTGTTGTTGTTGTAGTTGTGTGCTCATAAGAGCATTACTTTCCAACTTTTTCGTCATAGTATAAGATCCAATCCCATAGCAACTCATACAACGTTTAAAGACACTGCACGTTAGTTTGTTAACTAAACACTGTTTAACAGCCATATCTTTAAAATTTATAATTGTCCAAAAACCCTTAAACACAAAAACTATTTTCGTATTCTTATTGTAAAGAATTTCGGAATTTTGTTGTGTTTTGTTTTCTTTGAATATTTATAAATATTTAAAGTATGGAGAGATAAAGCCTACTCCATATGAATATAAAAATGGTTATAAATTTCAACATCAATAATGGTAGCAAGAAAACTTCAGAAAGCGAACTCAAAGCATGCTTAATAACATTTAATTACGTATAGTAATTATATTATCTGACAGATAATAAGTGAAGACTAATACTCCCAAACAATTAAAACAAATAATTACTTTTAATTACTTTTCATAATTGAGTAATTACTACAGAGAAGACAACCCTAACAGCCTCAGTTACTTTTATAAACTATCAGTATTGAGGTTTAAAGAAAATACATTAAGAATTGCTTTGCCCAACAAAATTAATTACCTTCAATTACTTTAAGTAATTGAGTATTGTGAAAAGATTACTCAACAATTCCTTTCCGAATTACAACCACATTTAAAACATAATTCGATAGAAATTTAGGATTCAATTGAGTTGAAATAGCAAAAGTTCAGTTCCATAATTATATAAGTAATTCAAGAAAGTAATTATAGGTAATTAAAGGCATTTTAGCAGAACTTACCTTAAGCATTCCTCATTTTTGTCCTTTACTAAAATCACTTTTTATGTCTAGGTTTTCTTTTCATTCATTTACACATCCTTTTTATGCAATATCCTTTATCCTTGCAGGTTTCTATGGCAATGGCTCAGTTTGCTTGGAGCGTCAGCAACACGAATCGGATTTCTTGATTGTTAGCCAGGGTGTGGTCATTGTGCGTGTACCACTTAACGGAAGGGGTGTGCAGCCTATAAAGGTGGCCTCCATGGCCATTGGCTTGGACAAGGACTGTGTGGAGGGACGTGTCTACTGGGGTGACATTTCCGCCAAGAAGATTTTAAGTGCCAAATACGATGGCACTGATGAACGTCCCTTTATAACCACAGGTAAAGGATAGTTCTTTATGCTTTTGATGTGTATTAACTTGTCGTCCGACTTGTTATAGATATTGAATCACCCGAGGGTATTGCCATTGATGCCATCTCGCGTCGCCTATACTGGGCGGATTCGGTAAAGGACACCATTGAGGTGGCTAGTCTGGATGATCCCACACTGCGTGCTGTCGTTATCAATAAACAACTGGTGAATCCACGTGGCATTGCTGTGGATCCCTATAGAGAGTGAGTCTTGACTTTGACTTTTTAACTTGAACTTTATCCAACATCTATATTTCACATATAGAAAACTGTACTGGTCTGACTGGGATCGTTCGAATCCAAAGATAGAAGTTTCTGATCTGGATGGTACTGGACGTGAGGTGCTGCTTGGCTCGGATTCCGTCAAGCTACCCAACTCTTTGGTGGTGCTGGAGAACACCGGTGAACTTTGCTATGCCGATGCAGGCACCAAAAAGGTGGAATGCATTGATGCACAGAGTCGCCAGATACGCAGCATATCCCAGGATTTGTCCTATCCATTTGGCCTGACCTTTACACACGATCAATTCTATTGGACCGATTGGACAACGTAAGTGTATCCTTCACCAACTAATCATAAGCAACTATCCTTAATAATATCTGCCATTTGGTGTATACAGCAAGAAACTGGAGATTGTGGACAGCGCAGGTGTGCGCCAGAAGCCCATACAGACACCATTCTTTGGCAGCCACAAAATGTACGGCATGACCGCCGTGGAGCAGAACTGTCCTCAATACTCAAGCCTCTGCCAGATAAACAATGGCGGCTGCACCGACTCTCGCCTTTGCCTGGTCAATCGCAAGGCGCCTTCAGGCAAGAGCTGCAAGTGCACCAGCGCCTCTACCAGCTGCAGTGTGGCCACTCCCTACTCCTTTGCAGCGCCACCACGCAAATAAAGCCCAAATTAGGTGCTAAAAAATAATATAAAAATAAACAAAAATCAAATTAAATTAAATTAAATTAAAATAATTTTGTATACGCAAAACAGAGTTAACTAAGAAAAACTAAGAAAAAACCAAACAAAACCAAAAAAATGAAAAACCAATACCAAAAGCAACAGCAACAGCAACAAATACCAAAAGAAAACATAAATATAAATTAAAATATAAATTAATTAATATGTGTGCCATTTTTTATGTAAAACTACTGTCAATCTAATAAATAATAAATGAAATTATCATATAATAAAAACTTATATATAGATTTAAACCAGAACAAACCACCACAAGGCAAATTAATTTGCACAAATTTTTTTACGTAAGCTTTTGCAACTATCAAAAAAATTTTAGCAAATGAATACAAAAAAATCGAATGGATCGCTTCAAGAAATTTCGATGTAAACATTAACTTAAATTTGGGCAAACATTTTGCGCAAACTTTGGTGTAGGGTAAATTATTTGCGCAAATTTGACAACTTCAAATTTTAAATTTAGCTTCAGTTCAGATCAAAGATTACAATGTTTTCAACAATTTTTTTGAACAGTTTAAACACAAAAGTTCTTGACATATTTATTAATTGTTCAGTTTATATCAACTATATTTATATATATATATATATATATATATATATATATATATATATATATATATATATATATATATATTGTATATATATATATATATATTGAATGTTTATTGTGAGTTTTTGTTGTTGTTTCATTCTGTCTTAAAGAACACAGTTAAATATTACAGCAAGTTTTATTATCTATTTCATAATATATATGTTATATATTATTTATAGCATTTAGTTTAATTAATAAGTACAATTGGTAATTAACTTTTCTCTTTTATAAATGTTTTTTTATCTGTTATTTTTTTTTTTTTTTAGTTTTTATGTTTGTTTTTTTGTTTTGGTTCTTTGATGACTAAATTTCATTGAGGGGGCATTGCCAGTTTTTGCTTTTTTGTACATTGAGACATTTACTAGTTGCTAGGTTAATGACTGCTAGTTAATAATAGTAATACTTAATACTATATAGATACTATATATATATAATTTTCATTTTTCTTTATGTCTATATATATATAATTTCATTTTCTTTATATATATATATATATATATATATATATATATATATAAGATTTAAGTTTAAGTTGTTGAGACACTGGAATGCATAACATGTTCCTTATGACATGATTACAGAGTAAAATTTCACTTATAAAACTGTTTAGTGCTCTAGAATACTTAAAGGTTCTTAAATATTTAGGTGTGTGTGTGTGTGTTGGTAATAGGTACAACGTATGCTATATCTAAAGGCTAATTAAACAACTTTATTCTGTTGCTGGGAGGTGTGCTGGGTATATGGTGCCTCTATTGTAGCTATATAATATACATATATATTTAAATATATACATTTGTATATATATAAAGTGCTTTCTATATAGTTTATATATTTTTTATAAGTTTGCATTTTTTATAGCTCATTGGAGTTGGTACAGTTTTTTTTATTGCTATTATATATATTTATATATATATATGTTTAGGCTTAGGCTTTGAGCGCAATCCTCAAACCGAAACAAAGTGCTTAACGATTCTAGTTAAATATATATATATCGTATATAGTATACAATTATTAACTGTTAGATACTAAGTTCTGTTGTTTTGCGTATTTAGTTTATGTACTAATAGTAGGTATATGCAGTTCCTTGAATGCTACTTAACACTACTCTATATACAATAACTATTTATCATAGTTTCTTTTATTTTTCAATTTTATTTTTTGTTTTTATTTCTTTTGTAAAGCATTAGAGTATACCAAAGCCTTTTCTTAACTTTCTTTTTCTTTTTTTTTCTTTTTTTTTTGTTATGAAAACCTTCTTTTTCTTTTTCTTCTACTTCTTTTCTACAGATTTTTAAAACAATAAAATTGAAATTTGAAACGAAATTGCAGGTGTTTGGTACAAAACATTTATAGCACCTTTCCTTAAACTAATACTAAGTATTCAAAGGTATGGGGAGGGGGGTCAAATTTATAGTTAAAGTGTGCAACAAATACATGAAACCTAAGGAAGTACTATCAAGCTGTGTCTCTACACAAATATTGCTGAATATATATATACTTATAACTAAACTATATACATAATATATATATAGATCTATTGTTGAGCTTCTAGAATTGTGTTGCAACTAATTGAATATTAACGATATGCCAGAAATAAAATAACTTTAAGCTTAGTTCTACTATATAGCATACTTATGTATATATATATATATAGATAGATAGCTAACTGGTTAATATAATACCTCATCAATGATACCAATAGTTTGACTACTTTGTTGTTCCCAAAAACACATTTGTCGCCTCATTTTGTATAAAGCATACAGAATTTCGAAGATAAGTTATTGCTACTCAAATATACATATAATATATATATATCAAGATATATATCATAGGTATAGCTATAAGCAAAATAATAAGCCCTTAATAATTCTTACACTTTCCCTTCTTATAACTATTCTACCTATATATATATATATGTATATATATATATATATATATATATATTACATACTATGCAACTTACTGTACTATTCAAATTTAGGAAAGATTTTGGTTTTCTTAGGAATTCTACTTAGAAATTTTCGACATTTAAGCCACAAACACACACTGACACAGGCTGCTTTTGGGTGGGTTAGGTAGAGTTAGATCTTGGCAAGAGTTAGTCTACTAAATATAAATATTGACCAACTCCAGCTTGTATAGTATCTATTAATTGGGTTAGCAGCTAGACCTAAAGAGTATGCAGAACTTTTTAGAACTTATCTCTACGTCTGTGTGTGCTGGCTGTATTCTATATCCATTTGTTCTTTGACATCGATGAGCGGAGTCTGCGACCCCACATAAGGTTGTATCATACAATCGTTCCCTGCAGATGTTGCGGCGATGGTACCTGTGATGATTGTGGCAGCGAATCCTGTGCCTGCAGTGAAGCGCCCGATGAAGTGCTCGGTCCCAAATCAGCTGTATTGATGGCCAATGATGAGCCAGCACCTAACATGCCACTGCCAGTGCTGCCACCCAATGCTGAGGGATTTATGCCACCAACACCACCGCCTCCCAATACACAGGGTACACCCAGCATGGGTGTTGGTTCCTCTGGCGGTGTTACCTGTAATGAGATCTGATTCTACGACAATATTTTAGTTAACGAAGCTATTTAAGTATAATCCAATCTAGTCTACCTCCATGCCAATGCTGCCATTGAGTGATATTTTAATGGGATTACTATGATTCGTTGCCTGCATAAGCGTTGTAAAGTGACTAATGCCAATCTCCTCCAGCGATGACTTGCGTCTGCCATGGCTAACTCCAACATTGGGTAGACCCTGACGCAGCGATGATGAGCGACGCAGCAGTATATCATTATCGATCTGTAATGATATAAAAGAATTGGATTCCAACCGAAAATGTTGGTCATTAGCAGTTATTTGGTAAGACCAATTAGAAATAATTTTGTTTGGGCCCAAAATACCGAGCAATCACACTAATACACATATATATAGAAAAATTTGGCTATAATTCTGGCTTAAAACACACACATCGAACACACACAGTTTATAACTCAAATTGCGTGCCGCCATTTACTTGATTATTATAGTTTAACTATATATTTAGGTCTTCTGGTGCAACCAACACGATTAACGGTAACGGTAACTGTAACTGTAACGATAACGATAACGATAACTATAACGGAATACGTGAACAGTGGTTAAATCCGTTGCGTAAGTGCTTTATGGTTATGAATGGTTGCTGAGCTGTTCTAGTTGTTGTTGTTCTTGATAGTTGATAGTTGTTCTTGTTGTTGTTGTAGATACAAAGTTGTTGCTCTGGTTGTTGTCGGCTTGTGGTGAAGTGCTTGGCTGCGGCTTTATAACGCTTTTTACTTATCGAAAAATGGTTTTGCGTGTCTTTTGAAATGAAATTCCAATCAAATTTTGATGCACCAGTTGGTTTGTGTGCGAGTGTGCGTGTATATTGTGTATATGTATGCATGTATGTGTGTGAGTGAGTTATGTTGCATTCAACAATGTGCTTTTTCTTTTGCATACAACAAACTCTGGTATAGTCTAAGTGTATGTTTGTATTAGCCAATTGATTAAAGGTAAAAGAAAAACATACAAAACTAAAAAAAAAACTTCGAATTTCCGAAGTAAGTAACTTTGCCGATAATTTATCGGTATATATTAACTTATATCTATAAACTTAACTAACTAACAAGTGCTTTAACCAATTTATGATTAAAATTAATTTCAATTACTTTAATTATTTAAACACCATAGAAACCTCAAACGGAAAACTAAACTGTATTTTTAACGTATCGATAACGTTACTGATTTATCGTTTTTAGACAATGAAATATGTATTGTACGATATTTTTGGGTATAGACAAATTGCAAACAGACTTTTATAGCTAAACTAATTAAAAACTTATAAACCACTTGACAAATTTGTTTCCTACTTTAACCGTATTGAAAATGAACTTCCTTTTCCTATAGAAAAACGTATTTAAAGTATAAACTGGGCTATCTCCTGCGGATTCCTTACATCAACTTAACATTTCTATAATATTTCATGTTCTTTAATATTCTAACTTTAACCTCTTTAATCCTTTATAAACTCTTTTAACATTTAACTTCTTTAAATTTCAATATCGACAAAGTTAAAAAAAGTAAATTGTGTTTTTTTTACTGCTGTTTCCTGTGAATTTATGCAGCGTCAGAGTTGCCTTTGGCATGCTTAAATTTGGTATAGTTGGCAACTCTGATGATTGCAGCATAAATAATCAGTTTTCAGCTTTGGTACAGTTGTGAACAAAAATAGGTATTAGAGTGTGGATAAACGTGAACATAAACCAGAAAGTTAAAGAGAAAGATATGTGTTATATAGATAGGGAGAAAGAAAGCTTGTGGGGGGATAGAGAAAACTCAAGAACAACAGAAAGAAGGAAACAGAGACAGCGAGAGTGTGATAGGGATAGAGATAGAGAAATAATAGCCAACCCGCAATGAGTTACTCCTGCCGCGCTGTGAGCCAACCACCGTCGGACTGTCGGGTAGAGAAAGAGAATTCGATTTAATTTGCTGCATCGGCGGAGTACAGCGCTGCGTTGATCCATACCCGGCCAATGTCTGAACGCTTTGCATTTGCATTGGGTTCAAACCGGCGATGCCGGAGCCACGACGCGAGCCAGCTCCGACGGCGGTGTTGGGCATTTGCTGCATTTGTGGTCCACCCAAATTGATATTCGAACAGAATGAGATGTTCGATTTGCGCCTAGAATTATGCCTTTCAAATGTCTTTTGAGCCGAAAATGGTGAAGGACGCACCAAGTAGCTATAGAAACAGATATATAGATTAATAGGAATATAATCGACTGTATATAGTATATAACTCACATGAGATCACCCTCCTCCAGCTTAAGATCACAGCTTGGATTGATTATCACATAGGACAGATGATTGCGCTTCTCGCTGACATCGTCATAGTCAATGGTAGGCAGATTCAATGATTCCATACGACTGCGTACCAGATTTGCTATTTCCGCCCTTTCAATTTGCTGGGCGTGGTTATCGCGTGCCTCATCAGCCAAGTTAATTGAATACTGCAATTGTATGATATGCCCCATAAAATGATATTATACCAAAGGAAATTTATATTTTCACATATTAGTCACATTTCTGTATGTGTGTGTGTGTGTGTGTGTTTGTGTGTGTGTGTGTGTATATAGGTGCAACTAATGAAACGATTCTATAGTACTAAGTGTTAGTATCGAGCAACCAGATGCCACATGCTCTATGTAAGTGAAACAAAAACGTTCCAAAAACAAACGAAAAACAAAAATCATAACGAAAACCTACCTTAGGATAACGCGTAAAGGACATTTATTTGTCTGTAGACATCCTACTATACAGTATATATATTGTACTTGTTACATATTGCAGGAGTGAGTAAGATGTATATGTGTGTGCATTACAACTTACCGATGATCCCTTACGTTCGGTACAGCCACCAAGGCAATTGACCGACTTCTGGCGCGGACGGTAACTTGCTGTGGCGCCACCGCCTGAAGCAGATGAGGGCGGTCGATAGGTAACGCCACGCAGCATTTCCGTGCTATCCTTTGTGGAATCAGGTGTTCCGGTTTCCTCATCATACTTTATATTACCAATATATTGTTGTTGTTGTATGCAAATTTCAGTGATTGTTGTTGTTGTTGTTTTTTGGTGGTTTTTTTTTTAAGTTAAACACAAAATGATTTACATATTTAATTGAATTTTAATTGAAATCGGAGATTCTTCTATGACTTTATGTATATTAAATGAATATTGCATATATATATATATATATAAGCAATATTATATATATATATATATATATATAATTAGTATGGGGTTAACAAGGTATTAACTTTTTTGTGTATTTTGGCCAAAACAATGTAACATTTAATGTGTTTTTCTTTGCTTCTTTTTTTTGTAAACATGCAGGTAAAAACGTTTAATTAAAGCCTAAATAAAACATGTATTAGGTACGAGTTATTTATGTATTTAGTATCACGTTTTAAATAAATAAAAAATGTAATTAAATTTAATTAAAATTCAAAAATTAAAGCAAAATACAAAATTTATCAAATTTAAAAGGTGCTCATAAAGCGCAGTTTTCAATTGCAAAGAACGAAAAGAAAAGAAAAATAATTTTCAATTGTTCAAACTTAAAAAGTTTTCAGCTTAAACGCAACTTAATTAATTTATATTGATTATGCAATCAATTAAGCATCTTTAATGAACATTTGCAATTAGCGGTCAAAATTATTTCTTATCAATTTTTTTCCTTTTTTTTCTTTTTGAATTTTGGGTTAGACAGCTGCTAAACAGTATAAGCCGAAATTTTAATAACCTTAAGCAGAGCGTTAAAGAGAGGGAGAGCGGGAGAGAGAGAGAGAGTGAGAGAGTGCAAGGGCAGTTAAGCTGTGTTCTGCTCAAAACTTCATTTAAGGTAAGGAAAGTGTTTTTTTTGGGGTAACTCATTAAAGCCACATTTCCTAGTGGCAAATATGTAAGAGTGAAAGGTTCTGAGGTTGCTATAGAACGCGAGCGACAGAAAGGGGTAACAAAATTGCATTAAATTTTGGCAAAAGAAAATTTTTAAAAAATAAAATGCAATATAAACTAATTAAACTAGTTAACTATAGCACTATAAAGCTAAGTCTAAGACTGATTTGTTTTAATTAGTATAAGGCTAGGGGGAGGGCAACTAAAGTGGAGTATAAAACTCATGCAGCAATTGACGTAAACATAACACAATTGGGCAGAGGCATAACTACGAAGGGTTAACTGTATATATGTGTGTGTGTGTGTGTGTGTGAATACGCCTATGCTCTTTTCATTTTGTGGCCAGCTATTGTCCTGTGCTGCAGGACACGCACAACAAGCAAATGCAATCAGCTAATTAAAGGCCTGCATGCAGCACAACAGCAACAGAAACAAAAAAAACAGAAATGGAAAAAGGAAAATGAGTTAAGGGAAACACAACAAACAATATCATGCAAAGCGCTACTAACTTCACACACACACACACACATACAAACACTCATACATATAGACAGAAACTACAAGCAAATGCGATTAAACATAAGAAAAATGGACATGAAAATTTTTATTTATTTTTCTACTGAACGAAACTAATGAGAAAGTTGGTAGAAAGGCAGGCAACAAACAACAAGTGAAAATTGTATGAAATGTATCGAGTATATTAAGTATATTATAGTATTTGAAGTATTTTTTGAGTATTTTTTTTTTTTTTAATTGTTATTTGATTTTCGACTAGTCTATATAGAGTTATATCATATCATATCAAATCAGTTCACTCACTGCGTGCGTGTGCGTTTTTTTATTTTTGAATATATATAAATATCAATAGCTGGTCAAGTCCAATACAAACGCAAATTTTAATACAATTCAAATTGATTTTCATATAGATTTTCATAAAGATTTTCATAAAGATTTTCATAAAGAATTTCATATAGATTTTCATATGAATTTTCACATTATTTAAATGTAATTAAATTCTTTTTGCTCACACAAAATCAATTTTTTATTACTTTTTACATTTGGGTCAAAAAGGGTACAACTTTAGGGCTCAATTTGTTAGCTAAATGCATTGGGTATGTGTGTGTGTTATAATTATATATATATATATATATTTATATATAATCTGTTAATTAAATTACTTAAAGTTGTATAGAAAATTAGCTAATTAATCGAAAGAGTAGGAGCAAAAGAAACAATTACCAAAAGAAATTTCATTTTTGAAATTATACAAAAAAAATTTCATTAACTACTTTCAGATCTTTTCTTAAATTTTCTTATGTACAAAATGAATAAAGTTTAAAGTTTTGACAATTGATCAATCTAAATCAATCAGCACGCTATGCTTTTCATAAGGTTAGGGAATGTACGAGGAGTAGAGGGCTGGGGGGTAGTATATAATGATTGTATGTATAAAATTTCAGTTTTAAGTTAACTTTCGGCTAATTCTAATACTTTTCTTTTAAGCAAAAATTTGTAGAAATTTTTTGAAGCATTTATTAATTACTTTTAACTTTCAAGTTGATTAAGAGCGAAAGAGAGAGGTAGAGAGATATACATTTATATATATATACTTAGATATATATATATATATATAAATTAGAGTATTTGGTAGTTATATATTAGAAATAAGTTTAGTATATATTAAGTATATTTATAGTATGCAAATGAAGTTGGCGCAGACTCGTCCCAAATGCAGTTAGTATCGAAGCGTAAGCGTGTGATTTATAATTAAGGAAAAATTAATAGTAAAAAATATAATAAAATATAGAAAAATTAAAAAACTAATGTGGAAAATTAATGATTTTTTTATGCCAAAGAAAATCAAAAAGAAAATAAGAAAAAAAAATAAATTTTGAATGAATGTTTTAGTTTAGGTTTCTGGAAGGGAATTTGGTGTACCTAATTGAGATTCGATTCAATCGAAATTATGTGAGCAAGAGATACAGACAAAGAGTTAGAGGGAAAGTGTGAAGAGATTTAGTCGTTAGCAAGAGACAGGCTGGCATGTATGCATGTATGTGTGAGCTGTGTATGTGTGTAGCATATGTTGTACATAAGTTAAAGACAGTTTCTTATTTGAATTTTTAATTATATTTTAGTTGTTAGTTTTTGTGCTGACAAAAAAAGTTTTTATCTGGCTCAATTCATTTTCATATAAACAATCAGAGAGAGAGAGAGACAGAGAGCAAGAGAGTTAGAGAGACAGATCAAGAGAGAGCCCAATGTATATTCTTCTTTCAGATTTTGTTTCTTCGTTTCTTTTTTCAGTGTATTATTATTTGGGCTGCATTTGCTTTGGACTCACCGATGGACGCAAGCGCACACAATGCCTGCTGAAGGCCGAGAAGGGTCCCCATCTTTCGACCGGCGAGTTACTCACATGTGATGTGTCCACGTTGGATGTATCCTGTGTGCGATAGATACCAATTGGTATTTCGCATGTGGTCGAGCATAATTTCTGATATAAACGTCCATATGTACGTATCCACATGTCATCCTTGGTAATCCGCATCTATATATCAAATATATATATATATATTTGCAGCATTTTCTATAGCAATAACACTTTAATCTCCTTCCATCATTATAGGCTTACCGATGTGAGAAAGCCACTGCCCGGTGCCTGATCAATGCCCAATAGCAGACGCACAAATGTAATCACATAATCCTTAACGAATGCCTGATACAGCAATGTGTCCAACATGGAGGCACTGAAGACCGCACCAGCGGCAAAGGGTAGACGAAACATATAGGATATATGGGAACCGCGTTCCTTCTCGCGCTGCAATTAAGTGAGCGACACATTAACCAATGACACAATGCCATGTAGAAATTGAACCCCTTTGTTACCGACCTTTTCCATTTTGCTTAAATGTAGAGCATATTTATCATGTGCACGGAACTGCATGAATCTCATATTGGAGCTCTGTGACAGCTCTGTGATGCTCTTGATGCTAGGAAAGAATCTAGGAAAGAAAATATAAAGGAAAAGTTAGTATAAGTTAAGGGTTGAATTGAAACTCCTTTTACTAACTTGAACATATTTTGCACTGCAACAATTGTATTACAATCGGATAGGGAATCCTCTTCAGCGGAATTGGATAGCTCCTTGTTGACTACCACAACACTTTCAGCCAACGTAATGCCAGCGCGTAGTAAATCATCCAAACAGTCTATAGAGCCAAGCATCCAATATACCTGCAGACAAGATATTAGAGAAAGAATGAGAGAGAAAGGAGAAAGTTGTTGCTTCACTTACCAATGGAAAATATGAAAGTGCATCGAGAAAAGCAACATCCGGACGACGTTCCAGCAGCAATATGATGGGATTCAATGAGGTCTTGGAACGAAAGTGTGCACGCAATGGGATGATGAAGTTATAAATGCCATTTGAGGCATAATCAGCTGCCAAAATGATGGTCTTGTTTTGCCATTGATATTCCTTGGCATTTCGATAGCTACAATGTTCGCACACCTGGAACAACAACAGCAATAGCAACAAGGATTGTATATTTGAGCATGATGTAGGTTCTGGGCTGTCACTCACCTGTGCCAGTTGCAGACAGCAGAGTGGCTTCTTCTCTTTGAGCAAGTAGCATAGTGTCGGACTGACACCGATAAAGGGCGATACTGGAGGAAATCCTTTGACAATGCTGCAATATGTTACGAGAACAAGAGAACGAGAAAGAGACAAAGAAAGAGAGAGAGAGAGAGAGAGAGAAAGGGAAATGGAGATGATGGTGTCAAAATGTTCGAACTGAATTTTAATTTTGTTAAAAAAAAGGCAAAAGCATTTTTTGTGTTAGCCAAATGAAAAAAAGGATGTGCAGGGTATATGAGGCATATATCAGGCATGTAACAGACAGGCAAAGGATATAACACATACATACACATATACAAACACACACACACGCATGCATACGCAGAAAGAATAGTTTAGTTTTAATATAAAAATATGTACAAAACTTGTATCTTAAACGTTTTTATCTTTACAAAAGTTTTCTCTCTCTTTGTACGTTGTGTCATGCAATTAATGTGTGTGTGTGTCTTTATGTGTGGGTGAGTCTTGACACACACTCACACACTTTCAAGTGACTCAAACAAACAGTTAAAGCAACAGCTGCCAATGGCTGCCAATGCCAACACTTGTCGTTGTGAATGTCCCTTCCGTTTGCATCCTTTCGTCCTGCCAGACGAAACTCAATGCGTTGTGTCAGGCGCTGAAAAGCGCTTTAATTGCAGTCAGAGTTACAACATTGGCTACTGTATTTGTGGCCATGGCAGCAACACCAGCAGCAGTAAAACACTCTAAATGAACAACAACAACAACAACAACAATAGCAACAACAGTAACAACAACAGCTAACTATAACAAGAAAAACAACTGACAGCGACAACCCTTTGAATACCTCGTGTTATGAATGCTAACTGCAAAATGCAACTAAAGCAAAACTAAAAGCCAAAGCAGATGCAAAATAAGCAACAGCATGAGCAAAAGCAGCAACAACAACTACAGCATCAACAACAATAACAATTACACTAAGAACAGTTTAAAATAGTTAAATAGTCGCAGTGTACGACTATAGGATACTACTTAAAGGATTCCTTATTAACAATATCTTATGAAGAAAAATACATAAAATATAGAGAAAAGTTGGCTCTGTCCTCTGGTAAATATATATTCCCTTTTGAATTATTTACAAAATGTGATTTTATTTACAATGAAATTTACTAGAAAGCTATGTATGAAATGGGAAAAAGTAGGAATGTTAGGGATGTAATGAAAGATCGAGCTCCATTGAACATTAGCTTTAAGGGTGCATTGTGTAATATAATGATATTAATATATTATATAAATAATATATAATATTATTTTATTATAGAGAAAGTAACAACATATAAAGCTTTAAAGCTAGAAATATAAAGTGGTTAAGAAAATATCATGGAAAGTACAGCTTAGACTTTACTTCCGAAGAGATTCTGCAAGCGAAAATAGTTCATTAAAATTCTTCCGAGTTAAGGCATAAACTATGAAATGTAATGGCAATAGAAGAACAAGTTAGGTCGGGCTTAAATCATATAGAAGAAGTTCATGAAAGTTTAGCTCGATGGACAGAGAAGTATTCCTCTACTTTCCCCTTTCTTCTTGGGGTTAACGAAACTCCTTTAATAATTTTGATGTACATTTTGTATTTTTAATAGAAGTTACTTTTTATGACTGGCATGTGGGATCCACATCCTATAAATAACTATATCATACTACGATAACTACATTGAATTATTTCTACTACTATTTCCTAGCTAACACTAAGTTTACTACGGACTTTAATCCCAATACGCCCTGCCACAAAGTTAGTTTCTAGAGCATATGAAATATAAATGCATGAAAAAGGGAAAGTAGCATCAACAGCAGCATCAGGTTTAGCAACATCATAAGCATTATCATCATCGTTGGCGTCATCATCATCATCATTATCATCATCAACATCATTATCATTCGTAAATCTCAAGTAGTTAAGGCTTGCACTCAAGGTAAACGTAAACGTTGCAAGTCATTAAAAAACATCCTGCGGCAGGCAACTAGCAACTGTCGCAGGCAAACAAGTGAAACATTGTGTAAGCAACAAGAATAATAATAATAACAACAACAATAACAATAACAAATTGCAACTGCAACAGCAACAGCAATAGCAACAGCAAAAAAGGAAAAAATAAAGGAAAAATGAAGAAAAAACTGAAAGAAACTCTTCAACAATGGAACATTCCAAAAAAGGGCACCTTAGTTTAGGGTTGCCTGTGAGCCAAGCTAGGCGCCTCTGCCCACCCAGTTTAGGCGCCTCAATGCGGCAACTTACCCGGAATAATCGGATGCCCATACCGGACGTGCGGCACGCCGCGTCTCAACGGAGCTGCTTGAGGTGAATGTTAATGCCGGTGGCATACCAGCAGCTGTGGTTGTTGCGGTGGTGTTGCTGCTGCTGCTATCATGTGAGCAACTACAGCAGCAACGCTGCAATTGCCGGCGTCGAGCTGCCAGCACTGCCAGCGGACTACCAGCCATGCCAAGACCCATACCTCCACCCACACCCACACCCATGCCCAGACCCAGACCAAAACCCAGGGGGTGACTTGTGGGTACAGTACACTCGCTATCGCAGCTGTAACTTTTTTTCATTGTGCGTCGACGCAACGTTGCGGGCCATTCGTGGAGTGGTGCTGGCGGTGGTGGTTGTGGTGGTGTAGGTGGTGCTGGTGGTGGTGTTGGGACCGCTGCCGTTGCTGTCAACCCTATAGCATTGCAGTAGGCACAGGAGCCACGCTGATAAGAATCCTCCGAAGAGCTCATGATAAGCGAATACGTGCGCGATTGTGGAAAGTGCCCGCCCAAGCAACTGCGAGAGTTGTTGTAAGAGTTGTAAGATTTAGGGTACATTTAGGTGCTCTAATGGGGAAATATCTTTTAAAAGCTAATACAACACTTAACACTACACAGGGGACTACTGACTAGGTTTACTTTCAGCTAGGAACTCGGAATGCTAAACCAAAAATTAAATTTCTCCGATGTTTTCCGAAAACTTTCCATAGAAAACTTTTCCATGAAATGAAGTTCCAATGTTGAAAGTAACACTAAATTTAGCTATATACAGTTAAGTATTAACTATTAACTTTAGTTGGATTAGCACAGCTAGCAGGACAATATGTCAATGGAAGGATATTTATAAATATATATATATATCGTATTATATACAGTACAGTACAGTTAGAGGTTAGAGGTTAGACATTTACGGATACAGTTAGATATGGTACTAGATTAACATTATTTAGCTAAGTGAATCGGGTGGAATTGCATATTTATTAGGTGTATATATAGATAGAGAGAACATATGCATATAGTATGTATATATATATATATAGTTACCAGCTATACATAGAGGGTAGGAAAGTAGGAGGATAAAGTGCCTCAATTCTTAATTAGTTAATTAAAACAAAAAGGAAACTTAGAAGAAGTTTGTATTAAGAATAAAGTTTTTTTGGTAATACTTACGCAATCTTTTCAGAGGGTGAACGCCAGGGCATTTCATCGTCAATCTCATCATCACTTTCGTCACCCTCTTCGCCATCATCATTTCCAGCTATGCTGAATGAGGAGGAGGTAAACATATCCGGTACGGGTAATATGGAGGGTCTACGACTGCCTGTAGTACCCACCCATAAAGTATGAAGTTATAATCTAATTGAGTTTACGGAATGTTACAATGAATATTACCTCTACGCTGATTGAGCACATCGGGACTGAGCAGATTAGGATTATTGGCATAGGGCACATCCAGATGATTGCCTGTGGTGGTCAATGTGGCTGGTGTAATGCTCAAGGAAGTGCCCAGATTGAGGCCAACACCTAAATTGCTACTGCTACTGGAAGCAGCTTGTCCAACACCACTACTGCCGGGTCCAGCACCACCACCACCCATAGTTAAGGGCAACGTCGTTGTGGTTATTGTGGTCGTTGTTGTTGCCATTTGCGTTGCCATTTGCGTTGTGCTTACAGTTGTGTCCTTAAGATTCTGCCTCGAATCGGAGATTATCACAGCCGTTGGTGTGTCGCTGGCTGCGGTTTAGTTTAATATATTAGTTAGTTAAGTTAAATATAGTATAAGTAGATGATAAAAAGATTAAGGAAAGGCAAAAGATATAACCAATTTTTCTTTTATAAAATATATATATATAGAAAACAAAAGAAAATTCTATTTCACAAGTGTTTTTCTTTTGCAGCTCAATTGACTGTAGTGCAAAATGAACGCAAGGAATTAAATACAAAAACAAAACAAATTTTTTAATGCTACTTGAACGAAACTTTTTTGCTTGTTTTAACAAGAAAATTTTCTCTAAAATTTCAGCCAAACAACAACTAGAACTAGTTATAACCAGTATAAAACTTAGTACAGAATAAAAGAAAGGGGGAGAGTAAAGAAAAAGAAAGAGTGGTTGGAGGGGTAAGTAGAAAACGACGTGCAAAGAAAAAGACCTGTCGAACTCATTAAAAGTCCTTGAGATTTGCGTACAAGTGGTTAGCACGAGCCAACAACAGGAGCTTATGCCTCAATTAGACGAGCCTACACTTAGGCGCACTTCAAGCCAAACAGATTAATCCAACAACAAGTAACTTAACTCAAAGTGTCGTATAATGCGCTTTTCAAGCTGTTTATATAGAAAGTTAAAAAAGCTTTCACTTTTCAATTTGACAATGAAATGTTGTCTCTTTCGTTTTCAAAGTGGCAATTTCAGCTCGTGTCATTTGCAGATTTTTGGCAATGTTAGTTTAGCGTAAGTTTTTAGTCCAAAAATATTGACTTTCAGTTAACGTTAGTTGCTTGTTGGAACTTAATTACGTTTGGTTGGTATATACACGAAAGTTCAGTCACAGTTCTGGCAGACAAGTTAACTTTGCCTAATGACTTTGCCATCATCATTTACTGGCGCTTGTTTCGCTTTAATTATACGTAGAGCGACATAAACTACATTAATTTTTGGCTCTCCAAACGAATAATTGCAGACATACTTTTTACAGGGGGGAACGGTATTGACATGTATATAATACACACACACACACACACACGCAACAGTTGCTGTAAGTTCTAGCTAAAAGCAAATGCTGCGTATACGTAATATTTAACTCCGATGAAGAGCACAAAAAATATTGTTGCGTGCTAAGGGCGTATAATTTACAATTTGACAAGGGGGTTTGGAGTTTGAGGCACTTAATGTAAACACCAACTATATTATACGCAATAGCCATAACGGTAAAAATAAACTATATATACATATATATAGAGATGTGTATATAAAAAAAAAGACATGCAATAAATATTGAATACAAATAGAAAACATTTCATATATAAATAAAAGGAAGGAAAGTAAAAATGAAGCAAAGACAAAAATAGCAGCGCGGAAGTAACTAAAATTGCACAGCCGGAAGTGTGTTTTTAGACAAGGTGTATATGTCAATGTATGGCTTTGTGTGTGTGCAAGTGTGTGTGTGTAAGACTAGGCACTAATGGATACGCAGAGCGGAAATGGATACGTTGCTAGCAATGGCACAAAAGAAGAGGAGCTACAAACAGCAGAGAGGCAAAACTAAATATAAGCAAAAGGTATACAAGGAAAGATAGATATAGAAAGAGAGAGAGAGAGAAAGAGAGTGATAGAGACAGAGAACAAGATAGATAGACTAAGATAAGATAGAGAGATAGAGAGTAATATACATATATATAAAAGTAAGTAGAGTCAGTGACATTGACAGCTGCTGGGCAACTTTTGTATAGTTGTTTACGCCCCTCTTTTTGACTTTAAGGCTGACTATGCCACTGGCTTACGTTAGCTACTTAGTTAGTTGTATGTGTATGGTGGTATATTAGTTATTTGTAGAGTATGAGAAGGGTACTTAAGTAGGGTATTTAAAAGTTATTTTTGGTTTTGCTTCATTTTAGTTTTTAAAAATTGTAAAAGAAACTATTTCGAGTTATTTTTGAATTCATTTTTTTTTTATCATTCCTTGAGGTTAGTCTTTGAGTGTTGAAGGGGGTTAAAGGGTAAGGGTGAAGTATTGGTATTGGTTCTTGGAGTCACACTCACGCACAAATAGTGTTGTATAGTCACTGTCACATGTTTGTTGTTGTAGTTGTTGTTGCGGATACGGATGCGGTGACGTTTGCGGATGCATATGCGGATACAGTTGCGGATACGGTTGCAAGTGTTGCCGCTCGGTTAAGGGCGTTCCGGCGCCAGATTCATAACTGGGACTATGGGGCACACGAACACAAACAGATGGCACAGGTGCAACAGTTGCTGTTGTTGCGTTTGTTGTTGCTGTTGTTGTTGTTGTTGCAATTGTTGTTGATGCTGATGCGGATAATAATGTTGATGATGTGAGAGTTGTGCTTATTGTTGCTGTTGTTGTTATTGCTGGTATTGTTGTAAATGTTGTTCTTGTATTAACTACACATACAATATAAATATATATCTATATATATAAACTAGTGTGTGTGTGCGTGTGGTGTGTATGTGTGTGTATCTCGTAGTGTGTGGGTAGTATTAAAGTTTGTTAAGTTTAGTTTTATTTTTCAAGCTGCGGCAAATAATGCCACAAATTGAAGCAATTTTAAGTTGGTTTTTTTTTTTATATTAAAAAATATTTCTAAATTTTTTTTAGTATTTTTTTAAGGTTTCGTTAAGGGTTTTTGTTATAGAACTATCAAAAAACCTAACTATAATTATAACTAAGTAAAGTATTTAAAATTAAAACTAAGTTATGATTAATATACTGTTTAACTTTATATATTGAACTGATGCAGTATGAGATGTAAGCTTCAATTGATTCAATTCTTTGGCAATTCAATTTACAAATTTCGCAGATGATAAACGACAATTCAGTTTAAGACATGGTACTACCTATACAAATAGCTATATCTACTAGCTATATCTGTACATTGTGATATCAAAAAGTTTCTAAGCTGCACTTTGACGCATTGGAATTGAAATTGCATTTAATTGATTGCAAGAATAAGTTGGTTCAATCGTGAAAGCAATTCAATTTCGTTTCAAAGCAATCTATTAAAGTGAAGGATGCAAAGAAGAATACCAAAAATACAACTCAATCATGGATTGAATGAATCTTAAGGCAGTTGAAATCTGCAAGAAAAAAGTTTCCTGAATATCCTTGATTCAGGTGTAAAGTTCAAAGATTACGACTGCCAGGTGGGAGTCCCAGTACGAAGTGATCTTTCTCCTTTCAATCTATGCTTCAACAATATTTAGTGCATAATTATACTTGAGAATAATTATCTATAAATAAGAATGCAAAAGATTTTTCTACGAAAAACTATAATTAAAACCTTGCCTCATTAATCACTAATGAGTATATGAACTGTTACCTAAATTGTAATAAGAGTAAACAGAAACAGAGTTTGAGTAGAGCTCAAGAAAAAGTCAATAATTGAAAGAGTAAAACATAATTAACAAAGAAGAAAATAGAAAGAATTTTTTCACTTTTTTTTATAGTATAGAGAGAGAAGGAAGAGACAGAAGATTGTACAAAACATAACAAAGCGGTGTGTGTGTGTGTATATATATATTTTTGATGTATATATATTTTTATAATTTAGATCTATTTCTGTATATTTATATTATCTTTCATTATTTATTATGTTTTCTTTTTTCAGCACAAGATAATTGATTAAAAAATAAAAATAAAAACCAAAGGAAAAAGTTTCAAACGTCTCAAGACTAAATTAGAAACGGGCACTCGCACACACATTAAAAGCATTTTTCTTAATTAATTAAATTATAATTTATTATCATACCGCAACGAGATTGTAAATTATGAATTCAAAATGATAAAAGTTAACAAACAAAATTAAAAATTTTTCCTTTTTATATTCTTAAAATTTTTGTTCTGAACAAGAGACAAAAATCAAACGAACTTGTTGCTTCTGTTTTGAAACGTTTCAATGTCATTCCATTCGAGTGTGTCAAATAACACACAGACACACTCACACACACAAAACACAAACACACACACACACATACATACATATATATGTATATATATATAGATGTGTATATATAGTCATTGTACCCACCAGTTGATATATGTTGTGTATGAGTTGAAGTAGCATGTGCAACACCGCTGCTGCTGCCCGAAGCGCCTATATCCTTGCCGCCAGGCTGTCCCGTCGCATCCGTAGTTTGATTTTGATTAACGACAAACGCTGAATTCTCCTCCTTGGTTATGCTCATATAATAGCACGTGTCATCCTTTTTCATAATATGCCTGGGTCCTGGATTAAGTAGTATGGTATCCTCATAGAATTCCGGCAGCTCAGCCGGACGTACGCCCACCAGAGCAACGCCATACCTTAAAATATATATATATATATATGTATATTTTTTTTGTTAGTTTTCTTTTATTTTTTGTGTAAAAAGAAAATTTTTGGCATTTTAACATAAAATTTGTATTTGAATGGCCCGAACGGAATGGCGTTCAAAATAAATACTTCCATACCAAAAGAAAAAAAACTTGCCCAAAATTCTTTGCTTGCCATAGTAGAGGCAGCAGCAAAACAACATTGCTGCCACATGCCCAGCTGCCCCCAACCATAACCCTGTGGCACGTTCGAACCATACAAATGTCAAAGCTATTCATTCATTTTGAACTGTTCAAGTTCTGTTTAAGTTCTCTTGAGTTTCTCTTTTCAACTTCATTTCCACACTTACTTGCGATGCGAATGAAAACTGGCATAGGTAAAACTTTTACCCTCATACTCTCCAAAGAAGCGACTGTCGCCCAGTACTATATGATAGATTTCATTGCCTGAACATTTGCCATAGAGACGATGCCATTCCTCTGGTGACTGTTGTCCCTCTCTATATGAAAGGGAAAAGAGAGTAGCAGAGGTTAAAAACTTTTTGCAGCAGCAGCTAAAGGTGAATTACATTTATGTTTGGTAAAAGTTAAGCATCAATTGTTAAGATTTTTGACTACTAATACTTTATATATATATATACATATATATTTAGAGATAGAGAGAGATAGAGTGTGAATGTTTATTATCCTTATGCGTCACGCCCAGTAGGACATTTTGTCAACCACAAAATAATACTAATTAAAATTCTTAAGTTAAGCTAATGCGTCAAGTTATATGCGGCGTATGATTAATCTGACTTGCGTGTTTTTGGCCTCAAATTGAAAAGCCGCAGCTAAGCGAGCATACATACTATATCTATACATATATATATATGTATGTATATATATTTCTTTCTATGAATGTATTTTTTTTTTATGTATATTTAATTTGCTCAGTTGACGACAAGGGAAATTTGCTGTCAGAAACAATTGCGCATTAAATTTAATTAAAACTCTCACTTCAAAAATGCTGAAGCGACATTTTTAGTTATTTCCTTTTTACACAGAACGAGTCCTGTTTGCTAGTGCAAATAGGCAAAACGTATATGTCCTTGTTCAAATATGTATATTAAGCGCAACATTTAAATCAAATCTTAACATGAAATTCAAGCTAAACCTAAAGTTGAAGTTAAAGTAAAAGTTAAAATGAAATTTAAAGCTTTAACTTGAAGTTAGTTGAAGCTTAAGCAAACAAGCAATTAGATTGTACACTAGAAAAGCATTGAGCAACCCTCGTTTTAGCCACAACTTAAACCTGTAGTTGGCCAAGTGTAGATGTGAAATCTATTTGCCTGGCGTTGTCATGCTGGTTGTGTTAGCTTTTCACTTAAAAATTTGTAGTAAGCCGCAGGACCCACTAACTAGGGACATCATAAAGGAACGTTTCCTCTACATTTCCCCTGGACTATGACGCATCAAGGCAAAACGAAAACGAAAAAAAAAAACAAGAAAGGACTTGCTGACGCATATGTGTTAAATGTTATTGTAGTTTTTGTCTATGTATGTGTGCGTGTGTGCGTGTGTGTGTGTGTGTGTGTGAGTGCGTACTGTGTTTGTCATAGGGTTAGTGCTTTGTGTTGGCCATTAACAGTTGACCGGGCATTACATGGGATCAAGGCAACAACAAAACATGAGTAGAGCATGAGTTTGCAGGATATACATACTGTCCACGTGAGGTGTGCAGCAGCAGGGTGACCAATGTGCTGGCGCCCGGGCAGGTGCAGTTGTTGGCCAATAGCGCGTACTTGAACTCATCCTCGCAGACCACGTGTTCGGCGAACTTCACATGCAGCTTGTGCTCCGGCCTGGCCACAGTGAATTTCCGCAGGATATGCAGCCCATGAACACACACACACATATATATATATATATATATATATTCATTTATATATGTATATATTGGTTGTGTGGCACGAACAGCGCGCAAACAGGAAAAGAAATCGAATTAAGTCAGGCGTGACAAAGTGTTACCCCATCCTTTTACCTCCACCCCCTTTCATATACAATCAGTACTTTCACATTTTAACATGTCAAAAAAAAGAGGCAAAGAAAAAAAAAACGCTGCACGCAGTTCAAAACTCACCTGAATATCTGCACATATTGAGGGACATTTGGTGCAAAGTCCTTGACAGCCCATGAGCGTAGTATAGTATGTTCATCGGCAGCCGTTTTATCCGCATAGTTTCGAGCTGCCAATATGAAACATGCCTCTGCTTCGTTCATGCGTGCCCGCGCCAAATCGCCATCCTTTAGACAGGACCCCTGACATAAGTCACAAAATGTCAAATGGAATTTAAATCGATTCACATCCTTTTCAAATATTTATCTAACCTGTATATATATGACTCGCTGCGCCCAAATAGGCACCTGCAATATCATACGCATCGTTGTATCTAACTCCATTGGACTTAAAAGCACAACATAGAAATCCTGCAGCAAAGGATGTGCATAGAATTCATTCAAAAAATCCATTATCGTATCCGCATGCAATGTCGTCGAGCACACAACCACATGCTTTTCGCTCTGTGCTCGATGTGACGAATAGCTACCGCCCAGTTTCTGTCTTTCCATCCACGTGAATGCAAGTTGTTCGAACTGCACAAAATATAAAAAAGCCAAAAAAGGATATACATCTATACATCTATACATCTCTATACATATATTGTAAAGTCAATCAAGATATATATCTTAAACTCATATACTAAACTTTAATATACTTTAAGTATATGTCGTTAAGAAATCGTTAAACAGCTGACTAAATTGCTTACTCAAGTCTTCATATAAACTAACATAATATCTAGTATCTATTATATTGATTGATGAAAGGATCAATGTTATTGGTAATATATATACTTTATATAGAGGGAAACTGCAATTTGAATTATATTCATAGCATTAATTATTTTTAATAAAACTTTAAGTGCTTTGTTCAGTTCACTCACTGCTCACACTGTTGTTTAAGCTGTCCTCAATATTTTTGTCCTTGTTCTTGTTGTTGTCTATGTTGTTGTTTGTTGTTGTCGTTGTTATTGTGTCCTAGTTGTTATGACTGGTCATAAATTTATGGTACGCGTCGTGTACATTGACATAAAAGCTTGTTCTTGTTTGACAGACAGCAACGCCTGCAGTTAGCTGGCTGACTGACTGCTGGCCGACTGACTAGCTGGCTGGCCCAAAAAAGTATGCTACGAAAAGTTACTTGCAAGAGGCCTTTTGATTGATGCTCTTGTTTGGCCAATAGACCCAATAGACCAATAGTCAAAATACACCCAATAGGCAGCTGGTCATGGCAGATTAGCCATAGAACTTTTAGCTGCTGCTCCTGCTGCTGTTTAACAATTGCTCGTTAATTGTTGAGCCAAGTGAGAGGAGTTGAGTGGCATTTGGTGGAGTCATGACTCATATTTATATGGATTGATGACCAGTGGAGTAATATTAGTAGTATTTGCTGTCACAGTTGCTGTCGTAGATTCATCTGTTAATGGACAAATTGATTGATGGACAGACTTGTAGCTAAGAAGCTTAAAATTGATGCTGCTGCTGCTGCTTGTGTACACAAGTTCATAATAGATAAGCTCTGATATGCTCTGAGCAGACTGTAAGCCCGTTAAGAAGTCAACGATGCCTGAAATGCATTTACTCACCTGCGTTGGTAACACAATCAATGCCACACAAATCATGATGACCATATAAAGCTGCGATGGCCAAATGTCCGGCACAAAATCACCGTAACCCACCGTCGAGAATGTGACAACCACATAGTATGTGCTCTGAAACAGATTCAAATGGCGATGACCGGCACGTTGAAAATGTTGTATGCCACAAACGCTGTAAGTACACAAAAACAGAAAAAGAAAACAAACAAAATGATAAAAATAGAATAAAAAATCAATTGCAGTCATTCGTTTGTTGTTACCTGGTGAATACAAGACAGAGCAATGTGGCTGATAGTATTGTTAGTTGCTGTGATAAAGCCGATTGTGATTTTTGCATGGCGCGATGCAAGTCATTCTGAATAATTAAGCAACAATCATAAATAAATATATAAATATTTCATTCAATTTAAATAGACAAACAAATATTTTATTTGTTTTATAACAAATACTTACAAACATATTCTCTAGCGAACGCTTGGCCAGCCAACAGTTCAGAAAGATTGGTATGAAAAGATTCCTAATTGGCGGATGTACAATCTGTGCAGATTCAATATGTATATACATATGTATAATTTCTAATTATTGCTATTAGCTTTCAATGAAGCTACACTTACCGTTAGTGCAAAGGGTAATGTTGTAACTAATTCTAGTATGAAGTGAAATGAGAGCACCTGCTGCCATATGTTGCCCTGCGCACAAAATGGAAATATAAAATTAGAAATCATATTTAAAAATAATTAAATAACAATAAAATTAATAATAAAATTTTAATATTATTTATTAATAATTATTCATCATTTATTTTTTATTATTTACTATTTTTTACTTAATATTTATTATTTATTTTTTATTATTAACAATTTATTATATATTATCATTTATTATATTTTATTATTAATTTTACTTTATTATTTTCTCATCAGTTTTAACCATTGTTATACCCACCTTATAGCCTAGATATGTAAGAACCAAAGATTGAGTTAGGGATACCATGGCTAACAGTAGTTGTAGAACCCAGAGCACAGTGGGACGATTCACCCAAAGTATTGCATCCCAATTGATAATTGGATTCTCTTGGAATTCCTCCTCTGTTAGCTTGGCAGAGATGATAAACTCTGTTTTATTGGCCACTTCGCAGCCATAGCTAAATAATTAATACATATAATTAATATTAATTTCATTTTTTTTATAATAATAGATCTTTTACTGGTTGGTGCTTACCATGTTATAAATGTTGGATTTTTATCCAATATCACACGTATTATGTAGAGAACACACGACAGTAACTTAAGGAATAAATCGGCAATTCGAATCCGTAAGCCTTTAAGGAAGTGGAACACACACATTATATATTAATATATATATAATCAGAGACAAATATAAAATTGGGTCAAATTACGTTATACAAAAAAAAAAGAAGTTAATTCCCCTACAACTAACCCGCCCACTTCATACACTATTTACTCAAACCCTAACCCAAACCCTAACCCAATTCCAACTAGCAACTAGCAACAACTCCTTCAACTGTTGTCTCTACATACAATGTTTGCTTCAACGATTATTTTCTGCTGTCCAAATCAATATTTACTCAAGTATATTGCGTCTGCTTTGCAATGTCATTCGCCTGCCACCAATGTTGTTGTTTTTCACCTCTTTCCCCTTGCATACCCCCTACAACAACGTACTCACACGCTCTCTAACCTATAGCAAATGTTATACCAATTGATTCAATTGTTTGTACGACCTAACAAAACTTTAATCGGTTTCCTTTGATTGATATATACACACACACACACACACACACACACACACATACAAATATAGTATATGATTAGTCTGTCTGCTTTGCTCATGTTTTGGGGTGTTTGTATTAACTGCTTGTAATTAAGTTAAGTGTAATTACAGTTCAACTACTCTATAACGAACTGTAAAGTTATCATAAATAAAGTCAAATGATTTAATTTTTAATTAAATTATTAAAGCTTAAGGAATTACTTATTGAAAGCAGTATATTTAATAAATAATCAATCAATAGTTCAATACTTCAGTTGAGCCAATAAACTGTAGCTATTTGAGGCCATGTAAGCTACTCACTGTTGCTGTATATTGGCAATTGCTTCAAGTGCAAAAGGCTTAAAATCTCAGCTTAAATATATATATATATATAGCTGATTACTATTTGATATTATATATATATATATATATATATATGGAAGGTATTATAAATATTTTTAATAGATTTTTAATACTCACTTGAACGCTGATTCTTAATGAAATAGAGTTGCAGTCTTTCTTTGAATGTGTTTTCATTCACATAGTACTCCACACGCACTCTGCAACAGACAGATACAATTGATATAATAAATAAATGAATATATATATAGATTTATATATAATATATAATTCAATCAGTAAAAGAACCACTAAAGCCGCTTATGCTCAATGCACAGGAAATGAAGTATTTTTTTATGTTAAATAAATTGATGAATTGTTTAAATTCTTTTGATTGATAAAATGGCAATACAGTTTGCTGCTGTTGCTGCTGCAGCTGAACTTGACAATTGATGCGCTTACTTATCACATTATATAGCACATACACACACACATACACACAAAGAGTAGCAACCCAAGCAAGTGGCGGCACAATGCCACGTCAATCAGTAGTGTTACACTTGCTACAGAGCTAATAGTAGAAGGAAGTGCGTGCAACACTCGTTGTCAGGCAAAGTACATATTAAAATGTCAGAGATGTAACTCACTTTATCTCTTATCCTTCCCCCTCCTAACCCTGCCCCATTCTGTGTAGGTGTTGCAGCATGTGGCAGCTGTCTGACAACATGTATATTTGATAGCAGTAAAAGCAACAGAAACAACATGAATTTGCTACAATCAATGACACTAGCTGCAACAAGGCAATTTACAAGCTAATCCTGGCAAGAGTTGAAGTTCTTGAAGTAAAGCTTTAAACAGAATTTTACAAGTTCTTTCACTAAACTTGCTTCATTTGCAAGCTTAAGTCTTAATCAGCTCGTGTCATTGTATTATAAGTTTTTACTAGAATTTCAACTATTTTCTTACAACTATTCAGCTTTTGCCTTATTTATTGTTGCAGCTGCTACAACTTAAATTTATACATTACATTTCAGTCAACATTAATTTATAAACAGCAAGTGGCAATTGCAACTTCAAGTGGCAACTGCCAATGACAGCAGCAAGTGACAATTTGAAGGCCAAAACACTAAAATTGCATTCAATATTTGTACTCAATGTTAAATTTAGGTTAATTTTCAGTTGAACTCTGACCATAACTGAAGCGTTTTAACTGTTTTGGCAAATATCTAACACTCAAGCAGACTTTACTTAAACTACACTTGACTGCATTTGACATGTTTGATTGTCTGACTATCCCTTCAGTCAGTCGACTGTGTGTCGGTCTGTCGGTTTGTCTGTCTGTGTGACTGACTCTGTCTGAGTCGGGACTTAAGTAATTAAAGACACAATAGACTTAAAGGGAGTCCGCCCAATGTCTGAACTTAAACAAAAGACCATACAATTATAGAGCTTTTCGTCCTTTTCCACCTTTGTATTTTAGATAGTGTTAGAATAACATTAAGCGCTAGACAAACATAACGAGTCCTTTAGTGTCCTGTTGTATATTAGAGAGTTCTGGTGAATATTCATGTCAAGGTTAATGCACGACACACACCAACAACAGCAAAAACAAAAAGAATAACAAAAGAAGAGAAAAGAAAGAAGAAAAAATGGTATAGGAATGCCGGAATAAATGGCACCCGTGGGTTGTTAATGTGGCAAGTGTGGCAAGTGTTGGCATGTGGCAACGACTGCACTGCGTGGCAAACAAATTAACAGCAAGTCGCCAGTGACCAATCAGTTATGCAGCAATTTTGCACAACCGCAACGTGCCACTGCATACAATCAACTCTGACCCGTACAAATAGATGAGTATATTGAAGATGAAGATGCTGATGCTGATGATGATAAAGTGTATGATATACAACATGATGAAGAGCATAATGAAGTAGCTAAAGAGCATACACCCATACAGCCAGACGGAAATTCTGTGGCATTTTGCGGGTTCGTTCGCATTTCGTGCACGGCCATTGAACGCGGCACAATAATTCGCAGCTGGTTATAAATTTTGTTGGCATTGGCACTGGCACTGGCATTAGCAACAAAAACGGCAACAGCATAAGCTACACCAATAGCAAAAGCATTTACAATGTCAATCAAAGGGCAACAAGCCACGGCTGCTACGGCTGCTGTTGCTATTGCCAGCGGCTAACATATGCAACAAGGCATCGCAACCCGCTCCCCTGTGTACAACAATGGCAGCAACAACATTCAAGTTGTCCAAACAATGCCAAAAGTTCAGGAGCAGCAGTTGAACCCATTGCGACTTTGATGTTTGCCCGCAGCTTTAATTTCAACCAACTGCAACTTCCCAGAACTGCTGTCAGCAGACATGTTTTATGGTCCAATGACACTAGCTGCAAAAAGTGTCACTTAAATCTTTGATTGCTATTAATAAAAAACCGAAAAAGTATTATACTACACCAATAAAAAAGCTATATTCAATAGAGATATAAAAAAGAGAAAATGTAGAAAAAAACTTAACAACATATATTGTTGTTACTTTTTTTTTTAGTGTTGAACAACATCTGTTTAAATCACTTAAAGTGTAGTGTGTACTCTTAAAATCTAATTTGCTTTTCTTTGGCAACTTTTATGCTAAGCTTAAAACTAGTTTACATTTAAACGGCCAACTTTCAGCTGCTACAAGCTGTGTTTTTTTTCTTGCTTTACTTTAATTTTATTATTTTTAATGCACCTGCGGGAAACTCAGACAAAAAACTATCAACAAAACAAAAAAAAAGGAAAACTTTTTCATAAACTTTTTGCTGCAACAGCAATGAAACTTTTTTTTATATACTCAACGTTTCTGCTAGAGAAAATATTTTATCTGAAAATATTTAAAGTAAATTTTATTGCAAATTTTGAATACAAATTTTCAATCAATAAAAACCAAAGCAAAGAGAAAATCCAGAAAAAACTAACTAATATTGACATAGATCAGTTTTTCATGATGATGAATTCTAGATGCAAACATATGCACTTAATTCATGTAAATATTTGCAGTACAATTGCAAAATAATTGGCACAAATAAACTTTTTCTGTCCCTACACTCAAAGTTGGCTTTAAGTGAACAGTTGTATGTGGGATAACAGTGCGTGTACGTAATGTTTTTTTGAGTTTGGCCGAAACGTACAAATTGCGGCACAAATTGAAGCTCATCTAAATGATTGCTGGCAGTTGTTTGATTGAGGCTTGTATTATATATATTTAGGGATAATGTTTGTTGGTTGTTTGTTGTTGTTGCTGTTGTTTTTGCTATTCTTTTTGTTTCCTTTTTCCTTTACCATTTCCAATTTTGCATTTTCGCTTTTCATTTACTGATATTTAGTCGAAAGTACTTGTACTTATAATAATGTTTGCCTTGTGGTGCGTTAATGTGTTTTATGTTGCTGTTACTGTTGATGCTGTTGCTGTTGTTGCTGTTACTGCTGTTACTTCATCATTAGATTATAGCGGCAAATTTAATACAAATATTGGATTTAAAGCAGAGTTTGCCTTTGGGGGAAAATTGCTTTCTATTTTGTACTGTGTTTTGTTTTCAGCTTTATTGATTTTTAAATGCGATTTTCATTTTGTTATTGTTGTTGTTCTACTCATTTTTGGGATGAAAAACGAGTACTATACCTTAGCTGGCATTTCTATTAGCAACGAACAACGTCACAGATTTGATTACAAGAAACAAAAAAAAAAAAAAATAACTTGATTGAATTTCATTTAGATGAAACATTCTTTAAAGGCCAAAATCAAAAAGCGTTTATATCTATCTCCGCCTATTGAGTGTATACCTGAAATATCTGGTATAACAAAGGATGCTGTATGCAAGGCAAAAGGACACACAAAATACATGCATAACATTCAAGTTAAGCTATAAAGGATTCACTTGCTTGCAAAATGGGTCAAAAACCAATTGACAGTGGAACACACTGACAAACCCACACATTTCACCCATTTGTCTTACTCTTCGGTACACTCAAAGGTTTAAAATTGGGAGTGAGGGGTAAGTGGGTCTACACTCTAATGTGATATGATATAATCGATGGAAGACAACGGTACGCTCGTTGGACTTTGCTTGGACCATTAAACAGACGCTTGGTTGAGCTTAAGAAAGGATATAAAAGAAAAACGCGTAGCGTTCTTCAAATTATACTGAAGTGTTTCAGTTTTTGGGCGTTAAGTGCTTGACGTGAGCTCTATACGCGTTTGGCTTTGGCTTACGTTGCGTTGATTGCCCAAAAGGCATTCATATTGATTGTGGCTCGTAAAAATGTTAACAGCTTCTTCTATGACTAAAAACGCCTCAATGCGCACATAATTACAGTTCAACTTAAGATGAAAGTCAAGCACTAAAAAATACGAATCGTCTTTATTGCTAATTGCCGCTTAAATACACTCAAACAAAAACATAAGAAAAAAAAGTTTAAAATGCCTGCAGCTGTTTGCAGATATTTCGTAATAAAATTCTATAGCAAAAATAATATTTATTTATATTTTAAACTCAAATTATTTAAATAAAACCCAACTAAAAACTCAATTCAATTAAATTTAATTGCAAAAAAAAACTATAGCACACTTTTGTGCGTCGCAAATAATGAACTTCATATTGAATTACAATGTCGTTACTGTCCTTGGATTGTGGTTTAACGTTTCTTTTGTTTGTTTTATTTCTTGTTTTATGTGGCTTTGCTAAAGGTTAAGCTCACAGTATGGCTTACATAACTAACACATAGATGCGTCTAGTACTTGAGTTAATAGCAGCACCTATATATATATATCCCTATATCCCTTTGCCTTTGTATTTCCTGACAACATTTTAAACACTTTCCAACTACTTTGCTATTTTACGTATATCATATCAACTTAGCTGCAAGAACACTCATTGGCTGCGCTAACCGCTAAGTATGTGGCGCCTAAAAGGCAACTTTCAGCATTAATTAACATAGGATATGTGTACCTTATATGAAGTGCTTCAATACTTTTAATGTCTATTATAATAGATTTAAGCAAAAGCTTATTAAATTTCTTAACTCAACATAAAATACACTTCCTGCTGCTTTGGCATACATCTGTGGCCTCTGGCTTAACTGTAATATGACTCCTGCTAGAGAAATTTCTTTCCAAGAACAGAAGCTATTGCGACATAAATAGAAAAATATTCTTACAATGGAAATTTTTATATATTTTTCTGCTTAATGTAAAACAATGCACCACACAGAATTCTTTCGAAATATATATATTAAAGAATGAAAGTATATTCTCTCTTATTATTAAATATTTTATATTCCTTTGTGTAAATAGTAGAACAATATCAAATTCATAATATATAATACAAATACATAATATATGAAGCACAAAAATTGTATTCAAATCAACAAATTTTCCTTTTCAATTAAAAAGTTGCTCGATTAGCGACACGTATTATACTTTTCAAGGACTTTATATTTTCATTTTGTAAATTTTCATTAAATTTCCAATAATTACTTGCTTATTCAAGGTCTTCATAGATCGAAAACTAATTTAGTTACTAAGTGTATTTTTTTTTTGTTTTCAAATTTAATTAATAAAATGATTCAAAAATTTATAGGTTACACTTCGACACGCAACATTAGAAGGAATTTAAAATTGACAGTGAAATGTAATTAGTTATGCGACTGAAAATAACTTTCGAGACAATATACGAAGGACAAATATCTAGTTTCGATATATAGTATGTGTGTGTGTCTATCTGTGTATGTATGTGTTGCCTCCTTTTAGTGTTGAGCATTTGATTCGATTTACTAGCTAATGGCAATCAAGTTATGATTGTTGAGAAATAAACGCTGTTCTATTTTCAACTTTCAATTACATTCATTTGACACGTCTTCAGACACGGCAAAACAAATGCTGTGAGTATGGAAAAAGAAACACAAGAAAAATAATGGAAAATGGAAAATCAATGGCAAAGAAATTCAATTAGCTGCAGCGTTGCGTATACGTTATTTGATTCAATGCCTAGCAGCAGCCAACGGAAGCAGCAACTATACTTTACAGACTTCACTTTTGTTTTCGTTATAAATATATGTTGTTCATTCTCTGTTTTCCTCTCTCTCTCTTCTCTTTCTCTCTCTGTCACTCTCTACTTACCTAGGTATACGATCGTATGAGTCCCATGATGAGAGGCAATTGTATGACGAGTTGCGACTGTTGCCCGCCATATTGCATAATAGATGATCCATTGGCCAGTCGTTTACACACACACACACTTACACTCTACACACTACACACACATATGAACTTTAGCGTGCACACTAACACATACATACGCACTCTAAGTGTTATATATATTGCGTTTTATATATATCGTTTATGAAGTTTATAACTTTGGCTATGAAATGTAAGCGGTTTTTGGTTTGTTACAAAATATTTGCATTTGACAGCGAAAGCTTTTAGCTTAATTGATATACGATTTATGAGAGATTTTAAGTGCTGTTATCTGCTATCGATATGTTATATATATATATTTAAGCATTTCATATATATATATATATAAATTGCACCAAATGCACTTTCTATATGAATAAGAAATGACTTTAAGTTGTAATTTGATGTATCATTTTGATTGACAATCAATCAACATTTGCTTTAAAGAAATTATAATTTAAAGCTATGTATTAATTTTAAGTGCTATCCCCTTTCCATGCCCTTTGGGAACAAAAGCTACAACTTTGAAGGCTTCGCACTTGTTACAGTCGCAACAACTTGAAGTTTAATCAAAATTGATTGCCCGTCTGCAATTAATTTGTTGTTCTCAGCACGCAATACACCCACACACAACATTTTAATTGTACTCATGTGTGTGTGTGTGTGTGCGTGTTAACTGCCCATTGTTTACATTTAACGCATTTAATAAATTTATTGACGTCGCAGCCTTGAAATGAACGCCTCATAAAGCAGGAACAAAACAGAATCTTTTTCTTGCCCAAATGACACGGGGTTAAAGCCTAAGATTAATTGGTTAATTTTCTTAATAAATGCAGAAAGCCAGTTTATTTATAGAATACGTAAAAAGTGAAACAATATATTTAAAAAAATTATTCTCATTTTACTTGCACTTTCCATTAAACACTTTGCTGAGCTCAGCGAAAAAAATTGCAATTAATTTTATTATTTTTATGCAAGTTTAATTATTATTGACTTTCTGCAAATATTGTGTTTATTCATGCAATATTAAATTGCTTGCTTTTAGTCATTTTATTGTATTTTTTTTTTAGACCATTAATTCATATATATTTTTTTTAATAACCTTCCAAAAGTTTTTTTTTTCTATGCATTGCGAAATTTATTTTAATTAACTGCTTTAAACAGTGTATGAAAAATGGTAGCAAATGGGCCATAAGGCAGCAGATTTAAGCGCTATGGGAAGTTTAATTGTATAGTAAACTGATCAACTTTAATTTACTGCAAAACTTGCTTGTTTTATTACCAATTTCCAACCCGAAAAGGCAGCTCAAAGGCAACACTTTAAGACAACTTTGTAGACAAAGTTTTGGTCAAAATATCAAATTTGTCTATATCTTACTGACAAATTAGGCATATTTAGTTGAATTATTTATATATATAAATATGTTAGTATACATATTGTTTGTTTTTGAAGTGTTTAAAGGGCGCATCATGCAGACAATTTGACGCCTTTCATAAATGACAATGGAAATTTATTTGATTTGTCATGATTTTTGTCACTCAGCGCGACCGCTAAGCGAATTCTGTGTAACTGTCACAGAAGTCCTTTGGAATTGAGTTTAGTTGTTGTTCTTGCTCTCGCTTTTAGTATTGGTGTCAATGTCTGTATATGTCTGTGTATATATGTGTGTCTGGGCTGTAGTCGTTAGAACAATGGCAACTAAGTGACATATTGACAAATGACTGAAGGACCATAAGGCAAAAAGGAAAGTCACGTCAAGCTACAAAGCTGATTTTTGCCTTTAAATTTTGCTGTATGTTAAAAGCAGCAACAATAATGTGTACAAAAGATTTTCTATATATATATATATATAAATTGACATTTGGTTTACTTGAAACATTTTGCGGTTACTTAGCCGTAATGGATTTTGGTTTACTGATTAAAGCCACATTTACTTGCCCCAAACTGCTGCTGCTGCTGAGGCTGCAATTGCTGCGTCTATTTCAATTTAAATTTCTGTCTCAAGCAGCTGCAATTTATGACTCAAAAGGTCCTTTCAATTAAAAACAAAAATATTGTATCTTAAACTGCCTCGCCCTCACATAAATATATATATGTATATATATATATATAACAGTAGGAATCAAAGATCGATTGCCCACGTTTTGTCTTATGCATAATTTATAGAAATCATGTTAGAAAAAAAATGTATAGAAGTAGAAGAGGAAGAAGAAGTTGAAATATTGAATAAAATTTGCATATTATGTGCATGTTATCCTTTCGTCATTGTCAACTTCTGAATAATTGAACATCTTCCTTGTGATTAATTGAAGTGCTTCTCGGTTTTGATAGCTCAACCCTGACATGACTGCGACTAAGAGTAAAGGACTGCTCCTTGACTTGACTTGAAATTCATTTGGGTATAGGAAAAGTGTAATATATACAATATATAACATACACTCACACACACCACACACACATCACATTATGTTGAATGCTTTTACTGAAAAGTTATTGACATTAACCATTTCTCTCTCTTATTGTGTGTGTTTTGTGTGTTGTGTGTTGTGTCTTGTGTTGTGTCTATAAATGTTAGCTTTTTGACAAATGACAATCTGTGCAGCAATTAAATTAATTAACAAACACAATTTTAGCCAGTTTATAGTGCAATAAGTCAACCATTAAATAAGCTTATATGCCAAGTTAACACCCAAGGGAAGTCAAAGAATATACAAGGTTTGCTGCTTAAATGTATTATCAAAGGGGAATATGCAATAAAAGCAAAACAATTAAAGTTATCTAATTAGAAACTTAATATGAAAACAACATTTGATAAAGGTAAGTGTAGAAGGTGTAAAGATAACATAGAGAAAACCTAGACAAAATAGGCAGAAAGGACATTGCAAGTCCAACTCAAAAGTAGATTTCATAGAAGACTTTATCTATTACTGCAAGTTAGTTGAACTCTGACCTAAACTGACTACTTGTTAATTGCTTATATAAAGGTTAAGCATTGACTAACATTTAGCTGCACAATGTGGGCATTAACTTTGACATTAGCTGCGCATCAAGTGCGGCGATCTAATCAATTATATATCTATATATAAACATATGATCTTCTTGCACTTAACTAAATTGCATTTACATAAAAGCAAAAAAAAATATGAAAATATAAAAATTTCAATTGTTTTTTTAAGCTGAAATTCTATTTTTTTTATTATTTTTTTTTTCTCCCACTCTCGCGCTGTTTTATATTCACACTTTGTGCAGGTGGCATAACGCGGTGTATGAGTTATTTCTGTAGCGCTTTACACGACAAAGTTAATTTTAGAACAAATGCCAACTGTCTGTGTGTTGGTGTATGTATATTTAAGTGTATGTATATTTGTGTATGTGTGTAAGTATTTGTGTATATGTTCAAGTGTACCTTTTACTGAGCTCAGCTCATAGCTCATTAGGTTTATCGATTGGCACACTATGAAAAGGGTCCCCAAAAAGAAGAGATAGAGAGAGTCAGACACTGAGACAGACAGATAGACAGACAGTTGGATAAGTGTTAAAGTTGTCTAAATGACATGAGAGAATTTGTTTAACAAATGAAATTCTTAAGGTGCATTGAACTAAACACTAAATGGTCAAAACAGATTATATATATATCAAATATATACATAGAGTTGGGCTTAAAAATGAAATCAATTTGGGCAGCAGCTTTTGATTGCTGAGCATAAAATTTAAATATTCTCTAACATTTTATTTCTATTGTCCAGATCCTTTGTTTCGCTGTCATTTGCATACATACAATACACACTCACTCCCACACAAACACACAGACACACAGACATACATACTGATATATACAGCTGCATAAGCAAAATAACTTAATTCAGGCATATTGTAAATCGGTGACCTTTTTGCCAACGAACTCGGCAAGGAAAACCGCGGAAGTCCACAAAGACGTCACAGTTCGTGAACTCAATTTTTTGGTTTCTTCTTGCCACATTCTTCTTTCTACTTTCTACTACTACTACACGCAGAGTCCTGCATAAATATGGCATTAAGCAAAGGGTATTATAATGTTGTAAAAGTCAAGTCTATAGGTCAAAGACTTTTAGATTAAAATTGAGGTTTTGCTGCTTCGAACAGAAATAAGAAAGAAAACTAAACAATATTTATAGGATTTACCATTTGCATAGCCAGTGAGACTTATACAAAGGTTAGCCTTTCGATTGGCCAATAAACATTAACATTAATCTCTTTACATTCTACAGGGCATCAACCTAGTCGAGCCACTCCAGCCAGAGTTCCTTTTCGGTTCCTTGCCTGAAAAATGTGCTCTGAGGGGTTTTGTTTTATGATTTGTGCATGTTCTCAGCTTTATGACTACCACAGTGTTTTATGTGCAGCTCATAAATATTATAAGCACAACTTAAAAAAGTAAAAAAAGAGAATGTATATTTATCTTTAAATATACTAAATGAGTTTACATTAACTGTGACAGCGTTTAAATTTTGTGTTGAAAATAATGTCGCGAAAATATCACATTGCTCATTGAACTGAGCATTAGAATTTGGTGGCATAGTTTTGTGGGGAATGCCAAATAGACAAATTAGCATTACTAATAGTTCGTTGGAATCACAAATGGAGCTAAACACAGACACATTGGTAATTCCCACGCTAACTTAAACAGCAGGCAAAGTGGCAACAGGCAAGGGGCAACAGGCACAAGGCAAAATGGCAACAGGCAAGAACTTGGACAAGTTGCGTGCCTCTGTCAACTGAAATTCTTGGCAAGTAGCCAGGAATAACATACAAACTGACACACACACACAAGCCTACACATAAACACACACACACACACATACAGACACATACATAGAGGCAGTGTAAAGAAAATGCTGGCGGCACGCCTTGGCTGACTAAATGCGCAACAGTTTAAAATAGGCGTCAACCAGCAGGGCGCGACATTTCTCCGACAGGGAAATACCCCAGGCAGAAAAAAACAGAAAGACAGAAGGACAGAGAGAGAGAGAGAGAGAGAACAAGAATTGTTGGGTAAACATTGGACTTGGGTCTGGTTACCTGCACCTCAACCTTTCTGAAGCCTGGTCATGTTGATACTGGGAAACTGTTGCTGTTGTCTTGCTTAGCATATGAGCTATATAGCAGTGAGAGACTTGTATTTAATCGGGCGGAAGCAATCGATGGCCATTAAATGGGCAATTTGCACAAATGACGTCATTTAGTAGCTAACATAACAATACAACGGGCAAACAAATAAACGACAAGTTGTTTAAGGCTAATGCCCCAAGACCAATGAAGAGGAGCATACGCATAGAGAGTCTCAAGGAGCAAGGAGCAGACGCAGCTGTAGACCTTTGCACATAAATCAATGCTCTAAACTTGGCCAAAAACCACACACGCGACCTTTCATAACAACAGAAGACAATAAACTGTGCATATTATATGAGATGAGCAGACTTATAGATACCCTGTAAATAATCAATACAAAACTGATGAGCTTCTTATATATACTTAACAAATATCTAGTATATATTTGTGAATTGTTATGAAACTTGTCTAGGGCATAAATATTTTCATTTATCTTAAGTTCATCTAGCATTTTATCTATAATTTATTTACAGGGTATATGAAAAAAATGTAAAGAAAATATGTATAAACTGCGGCAGCAGTGGAAACTCAAGTAAGCAGCGAATTTATCACTTGAGCAGCTTAATGGCACTTGGCAAACAACAAGAAACGAACACGATACACACACACACATTTACAATACTCACACACACATTGTCCACACACACACACACGGAACATACACTTAACACACACAATGGCGCATTACAAAGCGTTTAGCAGTTGCCTTTTATTTTTTTTCTTCTGTTTGGTTTTTGCTCTGCCTTCTGCTGCTACTGCTGCTTCTATTTTCTCTTCTCCATTTCATTGTTTTCTTTTGTTTCTTTATTGTTTATACATAAATTCTGAAAATGGCCAAGATGCATAGGTGAAGTGGTCAACAACAAAAAAGAACTTAACTGATTGTTTACGAGCCTGATCCAAATGAAGTCATAAGTGAATCAGGCAAAACTTATATCAAGCATAATAAATCTTTCAACTTGCAGCTGAATCATTTGCTTTAGTTTGGCTTATGTTTGATATAATTAAGATTCACTATATTTGAGATAGACACAGCTGTAGTATAGACATTAAAAAACTATTTGTGTATAGATGGAACTATTTTGAACATTTATATAAAGATATCCTTATCATAAGCCTCTCAAATTGCAGCTTAAAGTCTTCAAACAAAACTGAGATTCGATTGGGGTACAAAAAGAAAGACCGAAAATTGATTGTAGCAAAGGTATTCATAAGGTATATATATAAATTAATATGTATGTATATGTATATATTCTAGGACTAAGAGCTGACATAGCCAAGGTTATCCTTCGGAACAGTTTCAACCTTTTTGTTTGCTTTTAACCTAGTTTTGTTTAACTTTTTTCCACAAATTTTTCTGTATATTTCATCAGATTCAGGTTTGGTAATTCTTATTGCTTTTCTATGCTCTTCTGTCTTAAGATTTTGACTTTAAATCTTAATTTGGATCGACGACATATATGCTAATAGCAATGACGCACATCTAGTCAAAATTTGTGTTTTAATTTTTGGGGCCAGAGGCTAAATGTCAATTTGAAATTTGCAATTTGCATGTACAAGAAATTTTTTCTTTTCATTTTTGGGGCTAATATTGTGCTTGTGTTTATCAACATACGAAAATGGTTTGACAGCTTTATCTCTCTGTGTGTATGAGTGTGTAAATTAGAGACACTCACACACACATGCACATATGTATGTATGCATATATGTATGAAATTAGCTTATTTGACATTTCAATGAGCAAATATTTATATGAAATTTGTAGGTAAAGTGTGAGAAGTGAGTTTCACGCTTGAATTTTGTGGTTATACAGTGTCTGTGTATGTGTATGTGTGTGTCCTTGGGCAATTGAAATGATGTATGTGAAGGAAGCTGAAAATAAAACCTAAAAGGACATTTACAGAACTTACATTCACTCACTCTATACTTTCATTTATATATCTGTACTTGTCAGTTAATTTCCGTTCAAGTAGCCATTAAAACAATCATTGCGGTCGCTTAGCCGCCCACACACATACACACCAATACATATACATTTATGTTGTATGCCATTAACAGCTTTAGCTTGTTGTCACAGCAGCCATTTAATAATAATAAAATGTCTGAATCCAAGTAAAATAACTCAATTATATTATCCCAGCTACCCAATGGACCTTATTGACACGCGGTTTTGGTCCATCAGCGTGTTGTCTGCTCTGTCTGCACGTCCTTAACTCTCCCCCATTCCACCTCCCATCCTCCCATCTACTGCTACATCTACTGTATTTCGAGCCACATTGCTATCCACATTTTTGCTTCCCATTTACACAACATTGGCTAATTTGAGCTTTGAGCAAAATTCAATTTGGCTTTCTTCATTCATTCGTCTGTTTGATTTGGACCCAAAAAAAAGGAAAACACAAAATTTATTTGACTTTTTTTTTTTTGGTCGCAATTTAGTTATTACTAAAGCAACAAGATTATATATCCTATATAGATATATAGATTTATGTATATACCTATAAGCTGTATCATATTGCCACATGTGGCACGTGCCACTATAAGCAAACTATAAAAGATAAAAAAAACTTAAAATAACTTTTCAACTCTTAATGCCACACGACGTCAATTTGTCAGGCAACTCGAGACACAATTTCAACTGACAGTCAAGTAACTTTATCCTTAATTTCTCTTCTAATGAGAAAAGGATTTGAAGTAATATAAGTGCAAAAAGTGATAGTTTAGGATCTTAGTTAGAGTCAATTGAACTAAGTCAAAGGAATTACTAAAGATAAAACGAAAGCGGAAACTAAAATAAATGAAACTTATTTCTCCATGCGAAATCTTGTTAAAAAAAAAACTAAATACTTTTTCTGTCAATGCAATGATCTTCATAATTATTCTTAATAGTTTACTTTAAGTAATATTTATTTTAAATAATTATTTATTTATTCTAATTACTTTTAATATTAATTATTTTTTTTATTAGATTTTCACTTTATTTTAATTTTTATTTTTTTGTTTTTTTTAAAATTCAGCACATTTTTATAAGCATTAGTAAACCTTTTTAAATACCTTTCACAACCTTTATAATTCACACACAACAAACACTTTTAAATACACACATACACACAGTCACAAATACACACACACAGCTATGCACAGCCAAAAACGTAGAACTATCGCACGACCCGTTTTGAAAATTGATCAACTCTTAACGCGAATTCTGTTGGTTTCTTTTTACTTTCTATTTTATTTTTTGATTGTTAGAAAAGGACGTAAAGGACTTCGCAGCTAATGGGGCTTGACAGTTGCTTTCGTACGCGTCGGCTAAGGAATAACGACTGAGCATGCAATACGAACAGCTAGCCAGCATTTTGACCACGTTAACGGCACACAAGTATTCACCACAGGCCTTCATGTGGTGGGCTTTAAACAGCTGACTAATCGAATGGCGCCAAAAACCGGCAAAGCCAAAACGTTATTTGTTTATGTTCACAGCCAAAAGAGAGCGTGAGAGAGTATAAAAAGAGAACTATAGAGAGTGTTTCATTATATGCTACTGAGAGCCGAGAAAGCTTTGCATTTAAGAGCAACAGTTAACAGGCTAAGAGCAGAGCTGCTGTTAACTGAAAGCTTTGTATTCTATTAATGCTGCTTAATTGCCGCTTAATAGGATTCAAAAAGGATGCAGCTGCAATTGGTTAAATGAAAGATAATTAAGGATAATATAAAAAAAAAATATATAAATAAAATTACAAACAAAAACTATATATAAAAACAACAAACACACAGCTGAAATTCGCTTTTCTTGTATGCTGTCAATAAAAAAAAATAAAAACATAGCAAATTGAGGAAAATAAAAATTAAAGGGATATAAAAAAGAGTTAAAAATATTGATATATTTATAATAATTAAGAAATTAATAAAAAGTTTAAAATATAAAGTTTTAAGGAATGGCCAAAATCAAAGTGAAAATATTAAGTATACGCAGGGTAATTAAACTCAACGCATAAATTTCATACCAAATTCAACTAGATTTCTTATTAAATGCTTGCTCCAATGAGTTTATGAGCTTACGGTAGCTATTATTCACTTTATTCATTTGTGTATATAAAATATACTCATAAAAAAATTTCAATTTCAGCTTAACCTCCGTTTAATTTCCGAATTCGATGAGCTTAGAGCAGACGGACACAGACGCAGACAGATTTGCTGCTAATTAAAAAGTTATATTTTGTTTTTTTGGGCATTAACTTGGTTTGAACCCCACAGCAACACCTGACTCTAATTTATGTCTGCCACAATTGGAGCAGAAGGCTAAGATAGAATTTTCAGTAAACCAAAACCGAATGAGACAAAAAATATATTAATGTATACCTGTTGTCGGCTTTATAAATGTGTACATATTACAAGGATAAGATGTATGTGTGTGGTTGGGCAAGTAAGTTAACCTTTGCTTTTGGCTTTATAATGCAATCAATCATTTGGTTGTGGCAGCCATCATTTCATCTTGTTGGCAATCTCACAAACGCTTATCCTTTAACCTAAACATCATACCTATAGCCACCACAGAGTCAGACCAAACACATTCAATTACCCAACCAAGCAAAGGACTAACAACAATCTAACCCAAAGAACCCGCAGTGTTTGAATTGCTTAAGAATTTGCTTTTGTTTATCTTCTACAAGAGACTGTGAGAGCGAAAGAAAGAGATAGAGAATGGATTGAGTTCCCCTTTATATAAAGCATTCTCATTCAAGATATGATGAAACGCACTCGAGCATTTTCTGTACAAACGAAATCATGAAATATTTATGCGAATGTGTGAGAAAATAAGCCTATGACCCATTGATTAAAATGCGGCACCACCAGTCTAACCCTTGGCCCCAACTGCTTAAGTTTCACCGTATCCTTTCTACCTTTAAAGCTATATGAATAACTGTTTCCGCCTACTCGAACTGCTTGCTCATTTGTTAAATGGCCCAAAGGCAGTGCTAACATATCGCATTATATATAGCCCCCTTCAACATAATCAATCATAATGAAAGATGGCATACAACTCCATCTTGCTCTCTCTCTGTATAACTGTATATAGGTGTGTGTGTGTGTGTATCATTTGTTAATTTTGTAAAGTTCTCTTTTTGTTTTTTTAATAATTTAATATTAAACTTTCAACAAACTATCCAAACTAATTAACACACCTAACACACCAAAAAAAAAAAAATTGAGTGCCTTTTAGGTATGAGACTCACTGCCAAAGGTTAATTGACTTGGCCATTAGTCAGTAAGGCCAAAACTGTAAGCTTAACCCCTGGCATAGCAAATACATATATCAACTTGTTGTGAAGGCTTTGCACACCGTATCCTTAAAGTTTTTCCCCCAATCTCCAAGGAATTTTCCCCATTGCAAAACTTTCCGTTCACAGCCTATATATTTTTTGTATTTTTGAGACAGTTCTGTTAACTGATTGGTTAAGGGCCAATGGCGGCTGGCAGTTCGAATCGAAATGATTCATTATGGTAATATAAAACAACTTGAAGATATTGGAGCTGCCATATAAAGTTTTTATTTTTTTGACAAAGGATAGAAGCACTTAAGGGCCCAAGGAGGATATATGTTGTTTACAGAGTTATGGAAAATGTGTAAATTTTTATAATTTTACTAATACTAACTAATTAATATTAATATAATAATTTTACTATAATTGTGTACCCTATTATTGTTACTATAAATTTTGGGTAAGTTTATCCTGCGATCAAATGGAATTTATATGAAAGATTATTTCATTTTTTTTTTTTGTTTTTTTTTCTTTTTGTATTTTTAGGATATGTTCTACGATTATCATGCAGGTAGTTAAGTGGTATTTGGATCAAAGTCTAATGTTTCCATTATGGACTGCATCGTCGACAAAGCAACATGCCAGTATATACTCCGGCCCCAAATAAAAATAGGCGTACCATGATACTAATCATATTTTCCTCTTAGAAAAATTTGCTATTGCACAGCGTAATTACATAATTTACTTGATGCGGAGACATCACTGTAAATAGTTGATTATTTTGTAGGTAATATATAGAATATAACATATATATATATCTATAACTTACATGATGTTTTGCTACCAAATAACCTACAATGCCCCCAACAATAAAAGTTATGAGGCGCTGCATATTGATTAGAAAACACTACTAAAATTTTCTTACAATTTTTGCTAATGGCAAAATAAGTGTTCACTCGACGACGAACTTTGTGAAATAATATCGAGAATGGAAATTCTATGCTACAAAGCAAAGTCAAAGTTGACTTAGTTAAAACTATATAGAATTTAGTATAATACTAAAATATATACCAGATAAACGATATATAAATTGGGTTAAACTGCTAAAGTTGTGTATTGTTTGACATTTTACAGTACTAAAGAAAAGTGTTACCAACACATATGCAGAAAAAAGTATAGCCCAATACTAATTTGCTAGAAAGAGACAAAAAAAATCTGTATATAACACTTTTTCAAATGAAAGTGTCGCAGTGTATAGAAAGACTGGAAGGCGCTTTGCTTTCTACTCCCTTTACCCCTTAAAAAAGCATTAGGGGGAGTATGTGAAAAAAAGAAAAAGAACGATAAAAGTGTGAAGCAGCCACAGTTACAGTCTACAAGAAAACACATTTGATATAAGTACTACCAATATGGTGAACAACTTTATACATAAACCCTATGATTCTGGTAATACAATTTAAGGATAGCTTTAAGGACATTTACTGATACAATTGTATATAGTTTCTTTTATTAATTTAATTGCAGTGCATTTAGTCATGTGCTTGGCTTAAATTTTCATTAAACGGATAAACACCATCTGGCCAACTCTATATGACTCTCTATAAATACGTCTGAATTGCCGTAATTCATCTTTTACGATGTTAGAAGATCAACTAATGGACTTGAAGGCGTCTCATGATTGTTGCTATTAGTTCGAATATTATTTGTTATATTTAGACTTAATTATTATATATATACATATATATATATATATAGTTAATATGACTTACGCGATGACATTTGCCCAATAAATAGCCAGTTATTGTGCCCGCAAGTAAAGCTACTAGTTTTGGGGATTCTACATTAATTCTGTCCTAGAATTCGAATAATTTATGCAAATAAATTTATATCTCTATATGTTATAATATTAATATCAGGTATTAATTATAGTTTACTTAGTGAACTTAGTAACTATTTGTAGTTAATTCTATATAACTTACAGGCTGATATTTAGCAAAGAGAAAACCAACAATTCCGCCAATAATTAAAGTGGTTGCGAAGTCTTCCATTTGGTCTGGCCTCATTAAATTATTCTTAATTTAATTAACACTTATAATTTTGTAAAATATTTAATTATATATATCTATATATATATAATGTAGCTGTAATTGTTTGAAAGCTTAATGTGAGCTACATAGAAGAGAGAAATATACAAATTTTATATAAGAAAAGCCTACTATAAAGAGCCTACTATATATGTGATGAAAACAAAAATGAAAGGATACCAAAAGGATAATTACAGTTGATATTTGTCCCTAATTTAAACTGATTTACATATAAGTTTATATATAAATTGATTTTATTAGCAGATATTATATTTTCCGTGTTCTTTTACCCTTCTTAAGCACTGCATAATAATTATTGAGACAGCTTTCAGCTAACTATAGAAAAAGTCATAAATTCAAACATATTTTAGAAAATTCACAATATCATTTTTATATTCAGTTTAATTTTAGAGCATAATTTATAAAATTTTAAATTTTACTATTAGTTAATCTTGAGTTTATGGGCCGCATCTGCGACATAGCATTAAACCAGTTATCAATCCCAATGCAAACGAGATAACATGAGTCATGGTGACAATTCTTGAATCACAACGTTATGCTTTGATTAGAAATATATATGATTATATATATATATGTCGAAAAATATATATGGTTTAAGTTACTTAACTTACTTTGCTATTTATTAGCTTAATTATCCATACAATTTTAATTCAAGATATGTCAAGTGTTTGCACTTCTAAATTGATGAGAAAAATAATATTTTTAAAGCAAAGAAAAAATTAAATATAAATGCAAAGTCTACTACTACTACAATGTATATAAGTACATACATATACATACATACATAAAGATTATATATATAAATATATATATATATATATATATATGTATATGTATGCATTATATACACATACCTTGAATTACTTTTACTGTATCTGATGACCCTTCTAAGAGTTGATGCCAATTAGGTAACCCAGAACGCAACCCACAAGGAATGTAATCAGCCAATCGCAATCCATTTTTATATCTATTTAAAAGCACGTCAAAAATTTTGCGTCAATTCTCAATATATATATATATGTACATATGTACGCCAAAAAAAAAAAACACTAATTTTGTTTGTAATAGATGAAAATGTTTTACAGCACTAAAAAAATATATAAATCGCCTACTCAAAGTAGTAAAAAAAAACACTAAAAAAATTATGAGTGTTTCAGGCATTGTTTTCTTGGACGAAACAGGAAGAATTATATTAAGGATATAAAATATTAACCTTTATTTAAACACTCTCTTAAGTCTCTTTCTTTTGTTACCAATAACAGCTAAAGTCGTGGCATATATTTTAATATAGGAAACTGCTTTTTGCTTTTCAGTTTGAAGTAGATTACAAAGTAAAACTTTATGTTTGTACACTTGATATCAATTATGGAAACGAGAATATATATTTGACATATATAATATGTTTTTCTGGCCAACTTTGATTTACATATTATTTAGTTAATAGATGATATTTCTGTCAAGATTCAGTCTTCGCTAACATTTCAGGCAAATACATGTTCAAAATTCTCCTTAAATTAAATTTAAAATTTTGTGTGTTTTTCTAAATTATAGAAAAAGTATTTTTTTTTTTTTGGAACGAAAAGTTCAAAATTTATTAGATAAGGTTAAAAGAACGGCCATTTAATGTGTGACAGAAATTGCTCTTCGTCAGGATCCTGCCAACCAAATCCGTCATGTAGGCCTCCACCACCGCGGCCAACATGTCGGCCACCACCGTCACTTTTATCGAAACTTAATTGCGTGGCATGCAATCGATTCTTCTTTTTCTTGGTCGGTGCTGGACTTGGCCTATACTATGATAAATTACAGGAGGAAAGACGCAAGGCGGAAGAGGAAGCAAAGAAGGATCCCAAACAAAAGGAGAAGGAGAGAAAGGAGAGGGAGAAAAAGGAGAAACAGGAGAAGGATAAGAGGGACAAAGAACAGAAGGAGAAGGAAAAGAAGGATAAGGAACAAAAAGAAAAAGAAAAAAAGGAAAACGAGAAAAGAGCCAAAGATTTGGAAAAAAAAAAAAACATCAAGGACGAGCCAAAAAAATGAACCCCCCTTCTTCAAATGATATTTCGGATATTCTACAATCAAATCTTCTCAGTATTACTTTTGCATTATTCTTCATTTTCTTAGTATTATTATTACCAGAGTCCACAATTTTTCCATTTCCTTCTGAACAATAGCCAAAATATAAAACATCCCAAAAAAAATTATTCCTTATTTTGAAAAGATTGTTAAATAGAGTATGCCAACCCAAAAAAATAAAAAGCTTGATAAACCTAAAAAAAAAATCTTTCCCTTTTATTTCTTTATTTTCAGCTTAGCTTCTTTAATAAAAACCGCTTTATATATTTAATTATAATCATAAATATATATATATATAATATTTTACTATTTAAATTTTTTTTTTGCCAGCAGGTAATAAATTTTTGGGTTTTTTTGGTAACAGACGGCTAGTTATTGAATTATAAATTTCGTAAATAAAGTATCCAAATTATATAAAAACATTGTTACTGAGAATTAAATCTTGATTTGTCTTCACTTCCAGCTAAGGTATATATTCCATATGCAGTGTGCACGCATCGAACGTCAAGCTAATTTTGCTAGGGGTAGACCATATCCTTTTCACTTATAAAACATATGCACTACCTCTAGCTGAGGTAGCTCGCCATTTTTTTTTTGAAATTATACCATAACTGGTAGTCTCTCCAAAAGATATGTTCATACATGTATATATATTTATATCTGCATATATATATATAAATAATATATATACCGATATAATATATATACATATATTTGTATTGAGTGCTTGATAAATATCTTTCATTTCATTTTTAGTTATTTTTTGGCATCCTTTTTTTCTGTTGCTAGCATCTTGTCCTTCTCTTCCTTGGGCAATGCCATAAAATATCCTATGCCAACACCTATGGCAAAGAAAAGGACATAGTGACATGGTCTACAATTGAGCCGCTGAAATAATGTTGGCCGTCTACAAGCTCTAGGTATATCACAATCGAGCGGCATTTTATTTAACTTTTTTTTTTATATATGAATTTAGTTAGGCTATCGAATCTGAACTGAGACTAAAAAAACTTACTTATTGAAATGTATGATTCCAGTTTGAGCGTTAATTTCAAAGCTAACATGATTCAAATAAAAAAATAAAAACAAAAAAAAATTGAAAAAAAAAAATAGAAACGTCAAATATATATATATGCATAAATATAAATATAAATTAGTCAGAAATATAAATATAATATACTCAAAAAAATCTATCTCTGTGTATGTGAAATATTTTGCAATTTTAATGCAGTTTTTATAGGTTTGTGTATATGTGTATGTATTATATACGTATTTGTATATATATATACGTATGTATGTATATATATGTATTTGTATATATGGGTGTATATATAAATGTATTTTTTTATATTAAAATTTAACTACTTTTAGATGTAAGAATAATTTTTTTTATATTTACCAAGGATATAAATAAATTTCTTGCATATATATATTAAAAGGAGTTCAATTATTCAATTCGATTGCTTTTTTACTTCTTCTTGCCCTTATCATCTTTCTTCTTCTCCTCCTTGGGGAAGGTTTTGCCATACCAAAGACCAACAAGGACACCGGCTATTGTCGCCGATATACGTTCACACCACATGTGCATAATGGAAGTTAAATTAGTCTATTACCTTACAATTTTATAGAATTTAGCAGAAAATAATAATTTAAGGTTTTTTTTTTTGAACACGGCCAAAATATTGTACTGAATGTAAATTTATGTTTAAACGTATGAATTTCGTTTAAACCCAAAAACAATAGCCTACTTTAGCTTACAGTTGAAATCTCTCACAAATTTCAATTTAAAGACAGAAAATAACAAAAAAAAAAAAAAAAAAATATTCCACAAAAACTTATTCAATCTCTTAATGTACTTTTATATGTATATATATGTAAGTATATATAGATATATATATATATGTATACATACAACTGATAGTATCAACAAAACATTTCTCATCTCATTTGGGTCACATTATAATTTCATTTGACAATTGCGGAATGTCAAAATACCGCAAGAAGCAAATGTTTGTACCTCATATACAAACACAGACAAGTTTATATATATGTATATATACATATACATATATACCAATATACAAAAAGCAGCAGCAAATGCTTTGTGCAACACTTTACAAAGGATACACATAACATTCCAATCTTACAATACAAATAGAAACCAAAAATCAAACAACAAGTCGAAGCATCAAATACTCTATATATTGGTGCTTTTGGCATATAAGAAAAATATTTAAAAAAGATATAAAAACAATATATTATATATATATTAGATAATTTGAACCATCTCTTACAACTGTTATATATTTTAAGCATATATTTAGTAGCTATATGCTAGATATTATGATTCCCGTTTCTAAGCGCCCATTTCAGCTGCTAAACTGAAATGTTTTCTATGGAATAAGCTTAACTTACTTAACTTTAAGTTAACTTTTAATTATAACTAATAAATCCCACACATTTCTGTTTATATATATGTAACCTTTGTAACATTTACAGCGTATTATATAACAACTTAATCCTATAATCTTTTAAGAGCATACACTCAGCAGTCTTTTGCTTTGTTGCTTTAAAGACATGTCAAAATTTGATTCAAATCTTTTGATTATAAAGTTAAATATATACATACATCAGTTTCTTATATAATATATACACGTATATATAGTTATCTTGTGTATATATATAAGTTGCATTTGAGAGCTGTTTTTTGTGCCCTGAAGCGCTGTTAATTCTAAAGCAAAACAAACTCAGGTAACTGTCAAAATTGTTTAGTGTACTCCAATATATGTGTGTGTGTGTGTTTGGCTGTGTGTGTTTGGTAGCATTGTTCTGCTATAACAGTCTACTCATAGCAAACACACACACACACACACACACACACACACACAGAATCAACACATACCCTTAGGGCTTTAACACTGGCCCGGCCACCGTGTAAACTCACCTTGGTATCTGAAGCGCAATCTCGTCCAGGCTGTCGGATGGACTCATGGGTGTGCGCTCAAATAGACGGGAGGGCGCCAGGGTCAGGTGGCCAGTGGTATCGCTGACACATTTAAAGACCTTGGCACCCCGCCGCTGGCGCTGCTGTTGACGCTGTTGTCGCTGCTGTTCGGCGCGTTTCTTGCGCTTATTCTCCTCCGCACGCTGCAGATTATGCAATCGAAAGAAGAACATTGACATTCTGCTGCACGATTAACCGATAACGATGACGATGACGTTAACGATAGCGATAACGATGACGATAGCAAGTAAAAGGGTATTTTGGATAGTGATGTGTATATAGGTAAATAGGCAAACAAACTTGATGAATGCAGTGGGCAAAGCAAAGTGTGTTTATTATTGTTATTGTAGCTTTGGTTTATTTTCCAAGCGGTTGAAGCGGGCGAATCGATTACTTTTTATTATTCAAATTATTCGCGACGCATTTCGATTAAAGTTTTTCATTGTATATTTTGGGTTTCGATATTTTGTTTTTGGTTTTTAATTTTGTTTATTATAAAAGCGAAAAAATATATTAAACTTTGATTAAAGCAAAAGAGTTGCTGTCTTTCTCTGTGTGTGAATTTGTGTGTGTGTTATTGGGAGCTGCTGCAGCTGTTATAGTACATACATTACACTACAAAGCTTACATAAAGTGCACATGCAAATTCATAAAACCGAAAAACCAAACGCAAATCATAAATCGAAAATCACAAATCCAAATCAAATGCAAATCGAAAATCATATATCTTTTAGGCACTGGCATAAGCAGTTGAGGGGGCGGAGGAAATGAAGCATGCAAAGTTCAAATACTAGTTATAAACATATAAAATAAATTATATACAATCCTGAACCCTCCCCCTCTCGCACTCCCTAGCTGTTGCTGCAGACGCCACTGTACTTTGAGGTCACACACACACGCAGCAGCAGCAAGAGCAGCATCAGAGGCAACATTGCAGCAGAACCAACTTCCGGTAGCATCAATCATATTGAATTGTAAGATAGTTAAAGAGCGAGAGAGAAAATAAGAGACAGAGAGAGAGAGAGAGAGAGACGGAGTAGGAGATATAAATACAAAGGAGCTAAAGCTAGAGAGAGATTGCATTGCTGGACAGCTTTTGACCGGAAATTGAAATATGAAGAGTATTTGGAAAATCGGTTTTTGCTGTTTTTAAACCGATATCAGTTGTGCTTTTTCTGTGAAAACAAAAAGCGGAAATGAATGGAAGGAAATTCTCAAACCAAATGACAATTCCTATTACTAATAATTGTAGTTGTTAGAGTATTAGTAATAATGGTAGTAAGAGTGGGGCAAGAGCTTTATTAGAAATCTGTTCATTACTTTAAAGTGGCCACAAAGCCAACGCTGCTGGCAGGGAAATCAATTGTAAAAGCTAAAAAGGAAAATTTCAAGCATTGATTGATTACAGGCTGTTCAATTTGCAATCAGGCGTTAAATATATATATAGTATATATATATATATATATAAACATCAAATATACGATAAGTAAGTACTTTGCTTGTCATCAGCAGCAGCAGAAGCAACAGCAGTGGCAGCGACAGCAGACTTCCGTTCAATTAGACAACATTTATTTCTCCCTAATGACAAACCTTGCAGCACTTAATGATAAGGAGACGTAACAGTTTGAGTTAGGGGGGGTGTACAGGATTGGGTAAATTTGTGTCAAAAACTTAATGAATCGAAATTTACATAAATTTTCTTAAGACATTGTCTATACCAACAGCAATACCATTACCAATACCAATTGATATAATATGTGGCCTTAAACTTAATTACCAAAAGTGAAAATAGGGCGAAGGCCTTGAAAAAAGGGAGAAAGAGAGCACAGATAATCATAGGTAAAGTATATAGGCCTCAAAAGGAAAGTCAATAAAAAGCAATTGAAATGTATTTGAAATAGAAATGATTAAGCCACAAAAATTGAGTTCAAGAGCAAAATTTTACTTCATTAAGGAAAAAACTTTTATAATTAATTTTCCTTTAATACGACTTTAAGACATTTTATGAATATGGCAATGCATGCCTCTTCTTATACTTATACAGGGTATATAATTAGCTTAAACAATACCTACTACAAATACTATTTAAAACACGCTAAACACTTTGCTAATTAGAAAACATTTCTCTAAGTTCCTTAGAGTTATATAAACGTATAGAGTTACGATCGATTGGACATGTGCCTACAGTGCAATATGAAAATCTAGAATTGTCTATATAGAATTGATTACTTGCAGTTAGTGTATAAATATATATTATAATGGTAAGTGTGTTAATATTAGTTAGTTGTTTAGTTTACTAAAACCGTTTGAAATGATGAGAGCTGCTTGGTTAATTTGTGCTTTTTTAATACTTCAAATGGAAGTGAAAACAGGAAATGCAAGTAAGTGAAATATAGCTGGCAAAGACAGTGAATATTCTCTTAACGAACAACTCAAAATGGGAATAATTGTCATGGACTATAAATTACTAAAGCTCCATCCATTAGTCAGAAACTTTGAATAAAAATGTCCTTTGATTCTGTTCGTTAAAGCGAATTTTCACTGTATTTGTTTATATATACAAATATATATAATTAATATTATATATTTATACAGAGGTTTCAGAAGCGTTGTGCAAAGTGAATTGGTTTCAAACTCAAGTGAGCTGCGACCCTTTCTTTTATGTCTATGTGATTATTGAAGGACAATGTCGCCGATATACATCCTGTAAGCCTGGCTATAATTTGGACTTATGTCGACAGCATTGTCTTACCAAGAAATGGAAAGCTAAATTTTCGGATTATATGTAATTACAGCACATAATATATACAATATATACTATATGATTACATATAAAATTGATTTGTTATAGTTATTATATGCAATAAATATTAGTGCATAGAATAAATAAATTTCAGTCTGTGAAAAGCAATTGAAATGTCGAAGTCGCTTTGGATATTTTGTGTGCTATTATTAATAGATTGGAGTTTAGGTAAGGCTAATTTGTATATATACTTATATACACTTATATATATATATATATATATATATGTATTTATGTTTCTTTAGTTGATGGCAGCTTAGACGGCAAGCCACCAGGTGCATTATGCAAAATGGTAGATATCAAGCCAGGAGCATGTCCAGCGTATCGTTTAGTTTGGGTTAAAATATCGGGTAGATGCAGATTATATATATCCTGCAAAAAAGGATACAAAAAGGAAGAATGTGAAGAATATTGCATGGGTAATTCAAAACCGCGTCAAAATAAGCATCCTTATAATTCCTAAGACTATCCCAATTTTACATATGACAATATCATATTTGATACAATTTAACATGAAATAAATACAACCACTACAACAACGTACACTAATACAAGTTTAAACTGATGAAAAGCTGTCGGAGACAAGTAATAAAAGGACCTTAATTTACTCCTTTTAATGCCGTAAAGGTAAATTATAGTTTGTCCCAAATAATATATCAATTTTATTTCTAAGTTTTACTATCAAAAATTATGTTACGTAAATTACGTAATATATAGAAAAAATTCTATGAAATTTGATACAGTTATGGCTGATATTTAATGCAAAAAGCGCTGCTAATAAACGTTTATTAAATCTAAAGCCTCATGCATAAGAAGAAGCAGCATATCAGTTTGATTTTAGTCAAAGCTCTTTAATCTAAGTAAGAGGTAAAACGTAGTTAGGGACCACAATGAGAGGCACTCGTAATATTATTTAAAAGAAAACCTAATAATATCATTAGGCAGGCAATAATAAAACTCGAGAAAAAAAACTGAAACTGAACTGAATTGATACTAAAATTAGCAAAACATTTAAACAAACCTAAATGCAGCTTATCAAGGGCTCAGCAGGATGACCCACAGCGTAGCCTATCGATGTTTCAAATTATATCAGACGAGCACAAGACACACTTTAACCCACACAACCAAAAATATACAGAAAAAAACGTAAAGCATAAAAGAAAACAAACAATGGAAACATTTTGAGCATTACGAGAGGTTCAAAACGTACAAAAGCTGTGCAACAACAACAACAATACGAATAACAACAACAACAAGCAGCAACAGAAACAGCAACAACAATACAAAACCAAATCAGCTCAATAATCATTATGGGCACAAAAACTTGGCCAAAAGAAAAGAGTCGCTGGCTTTTGTCCTCTAGATTGGGTTGAGTGCTGCACACACACAAACACAGAGAAACATACACGCGCACGCATACATACACAAGTGATGACCACGCAGCAGGACAACAGGAAACAACAGCAGGGGAGTAGAGAGAGAAATATATATATATATAAAGCAAAATGCCGAAATAAACACTTGTACGCAGAGAGATCCAACTGTGCGCCACAAAAGGCCATATTTTCCAGCTCAACTGATGCGGCGTTTAGGCCACACATTCAATATCAGTGTATGCTCTGTGTGTGTGTGTATATATATATACATTTTTTTGGGTAGGTTACGGCACATGGTCATTTCATTGTCCTCTGCTCATGATGAGGCGTGCCGTTAAATCGTGCACTCGTACTCTGCTTCGAGCGCTTGGAAGTATGCAATAAAAATGTAGACAATTTTTACGACACGGCACAACATGAAAATGGCCACTTTATTTCTTCATTAAAAGCCAGTATTGATTGCTTACTTTACCCCCCAAACACACACACACATATATACACTCCCACTTTTAATCATATATATAAACTTTATTTGTAGGGGAACGAAAAAAGAAAAAAAAGCCTCTATGAAACACACTTGACACACACACACGCAAGTGTTAAATAAATAAATGTCAATCATAAATATTAATCAACACATGCAGCAACAAAGTGTTAAATCTGCCAAATATCAAATACCACAGCACATATCATACACACAAACACTAACTCTCATACACACACACTCATACATACAGTTTTTACATGCAAAGGTTACAATTGTGTTCAATTGAAGTGTGAAAAAATCTTCAATGTGTATACCCTGCATTTGAAAGGTTCTACTTAAAGGGTATATTGTACTATTAGAGAAATGTATTTTAATAGTTTTTGTTAGTATAAGTAACCTGCTTTAATGTTATGTGACGACTTTAGTAACTTTAACTAAGTAGCTTAGTAATAGCTCTAGTCTAAATCAAACCTTAATTTCCCTCTTCATTTTCTACTACTATGACTATCGATTTCTACTCTCTATTTCTGCTATCGATATTACTAAATATCGTCCGCACAATCTGACAATTATTCACTATAATCATCGTTAAGCAATACTATCGTTTAACGACACTATCGGCTATCGTCACAATTTGATATACAGCCCAAAATCTAGTCGCCTACTTTTCGTTTCAATTGCTTTTGATTCAAATAAAATTGAAAGGTTAACGTATTGCCAGACAGTTTCTAGGGTTTCACAGTTTTGTTTCTGTTTTGCTTTGTTGTTTCGCAACTGTTTGAATTTCAATATGTCTGAGTTTAATATTTCAGTTGTTGTTTAATTTGCTGCTAAAAAACAGAATACTAAAAGAAGCTGCACAGAAAGCGCATTAAAGCTCAATGAAATTTCTTTAAACTACTTAAAGTACTACTAGCTTAAGTTGATAAATAGCTAAAAGCTGTTCTTTTCAATATTATAAACTTTATTTAATACTTAGAAAGTTTTTGCTTTGTAGAAGTTTTTTGTGGAGATGCAAAATATGTTTTAATATGCTATAATAAGAATGGGAATTTTTGAAAGCCAACAAAAATAAGTTTGACATGTTTAGTAGAAGTTTTTTTTTTCTTTTTTTGTAGCTAATTAAGCTACATATAAGATATACACATACAGACACACACATATATATTTTAGGCTACTTCTGGATTGTTGGACAAACTGCAACGAAAACTAACACAAAATTTCTGCTTGAAAACAGACAGAAAAGAGGCAACTTGAGATGAAAGGTAGAACACACACACACAAATACTATAAAAACAGGTAAGAAATAACAAGTATAAAGCAACTGTTGACTGAATTCAAGATGATCATCGACATGCAATAGTATAATGATGATGATGATGATGATGATGTTAGTCAGGTCAAAGCAACAACAAGAATAAACGACAACAATGACTGAACTTCTTTTCTTTCTCTGTCTCTCTCTGGGTTTATTTATATGTGTGCGAGTGTGCGTGTGTGTGTACGTCTGTGCACTTCAATCTATTGTGTGTGCGAGTGTGTGCAGTTGTGTGTCACAAGGATTGGCATTTTAATTTGATTTCAAATTGATAGAGAAAGAAAATGCTGACATTTTACACTATTCAAGCTGCGTGCAAATTGTTGTGCAAACAAAACTAATGAAAAAAGAGAAAATATAAAAAAAAAAATACAAAAAAAAATACAAAAAAAATGCAAAAAAAAATCCAAAAAGCAATTTGAAAAATAATGCGTATAAAATGTATAAAGTAATCGGAAATAAAATTGGATTTAACTCAATGCAAATGCAGGCAGAAAACGAAAGCAAAAGAAAGGAAAACTTACTTGTGAAAAGCCAGCAACTAAATTATAGTTGCTGCTTATATTTATAGTATTATTAAGATCCTTATTATTAATATTAATAGTAATATTATTATTGTTATTATTATTGTTGCTGTTAATCATGTTGTTCTTGTTGCTGCAGTTCTTTTTTGGGGCAAATTATGGTTAGAGATAGAAGTGCTTGCAGTTAGATAGTTTACATAAAAGACAAAGACACACACATATATATATATATAATACAACACAACACAACACTATACTACACATATATATATATAAATATATATACACTGAGCAGCTCCCAAAATGATGTTTGTTGTTGTTGTAAAGTTTACCTTAAGCTTTAGTTTAAATGCTTTAAAAGTTCTTTGAAATGTTGTCTAACACAGTCTAGAGTTACACTATCAGTTGCTTTAGTATATAGTTAGTATATTTAGTATTAGTATTAAGTATATTTAGCACATATATATATATAGCAGTTATTATATACATTAAACTCTGTTCAATTGACAGCATAAAATTAAGTATTTAATTTTGTTTGTTAATAGCATTAATTATGCTTTTCTTTTTTTTCTTTTTTGTTTGACGCTGGACTTAAAATTCTATTTAAAGCTTTCACCAAAGTGTTTACCAGTTTATATACTTGGTCATATATACACTTATTAAATATGTATATATATATACTATTTAGTTATATAGTTAATTTACTGTTTTAGCATATTTATTTGTTTATTTATTATTTTTGTTGTATTATGCACAAGTCTCACATTGTTGTTGCAGCAGATTTTCTATTGTAAAATTAGTTTTCATTGATTTTTGTTTTTTTTTTTATTGGTCCGCAGTTAAGTTAAGCACACATATTTAACAGTTATATACAATATATATTTTTTTATCTTTTTAATAATATAGTTTTCTTTCAAATAATTTTAAACACATTTTATATAATAATATTTATTTTTGGTCCTTTTTATTTTTGTTTATTTTTAAAGCTGTTTTTATTGGACTTTTGTTTGTTTCACTTCAATTTTTTTTTTGTTTTTGGTCCTGTAAAAGTTTATATAGTTGTTATATTATATAGAATATAGCAACTGCCTCGACAATGTCTCCGCAACGTATTTGATAAAGAGAAGTGTGCAATTCAACTGAATCGTGACTGACAATACTCATACCCCAAATTTCCAGTTAAGTATTTTTTCCAGCATTTCCAAAACCAAATGAAATTATGGCCATAAAGAAAAATACGCGACTGAGTTACCCAGAGCAAAGTGCTAGAAAAGCCATAGCGACGCTTGCTTTCCATCAAATTGATGTCCTCTTCGCTATGCAATAAATGCACAACAGCAGTAGCAGCAGCACCAGCAGCAGCAGCACCAGCAGCAGCAGCACCAGTAAAAGCAGTAGGAGTAATAGAGGGAGTCGCTGCCACAGACGCAGCAGCGCCGGCAGAGCTTCAAGTGTGCGTGCGGTGCCACAATGCGCCGTGCTGTGCCCTGCTGTGCCGTGCTGAGGAGCAATTTTCAGTTGGCAGCCACTTGAATAATGTGGCCAAGTTGGTCAAGACAAACTAATTCAATTGCTTACAGTTCTTGCCAAGTCATAAAAATGAATTTAATTAGTCAAAGAATATAATCAAAAAACTTTCCACAAAATGAATAACATATTTTCCAATGAATAGAACGCTTTGCTATAATAAGAAACTATAGCCATATGATCTGATAAGAATATTATATAATATATCAACTAATTGAAGACACTTAAAACAGCTCCAAAGTTTAGTACAAGCTCATTTCATCCATCAGCAGGCTTTCAATTAAAAACTATTTCCAATTAATTAACATTGAATTGAGTTTAAAAGCTGTCAAACATATCAGCAAAAGGACACCTAAGGATACGTCTAATTGATACTAAATAGTGTTTAAAAATACTTGCAGCGAAAATTTCAACATTTTATACACATTTTGTATAAACTTTTATAGCTTTTGTGTTGGTATTTGTAAGCGGAAATCGATAAATGGATAAAAAAAAGAAAATAGGAAGAAAATTACACATACGCCGAGTGTGACGCGAAAGCCACGTGCCTTACAGCGCTGTGGAAAAAGTGGAAAATCTGGAAAACTGGAAAAAACTGCAGTCGGGCAAAAGTTTGTGTCCTTTCTTTTTATTTTGGTGTGAATGGCAGGCGACAAGCCGGCAAGTTTATTATACAACAAACACTTGCACAAACAGTTGACAGGACACTGTCAGCCTCCACAGGGGCTATGCAATAAAACGAAAGGATATTTCGACTTTGCCTTTGGCTACCTCTGCGTCTCGTCACAATATTGAAAGCGATTTTCGTTGTTGCACGTTGTTTCAAGCTATAACTTGCAAGTTTCCCAATTGCAACTAACTCTTTCTCTACTCCCCCTTCTTTCTCTCTATCCCTCTCTTTCTCTGCTGTCTAACTGCAAATGACAAAACGCGACATTTACGAAATTGAATTTTACGTCAGTAACAGCAGCTGCTTGTAGCAAAATATAGCTAAAAAAAAAATAAGGAAACTTTACGGAAAATTTGTGTTGTCTATGTTAGAGTAGAGTTTGACCTTTCGCAACGTGTTAAACCGATACAGGAAGAAGGATATAAACTAAGCTATTGAAGCAGACAGAGCACAGCTTCAACTCTAATGCTTGTTGCTGGCTTTTACAGGGTATTAAAAAAGTTACACAGATTTTTGCTAAGCTGCTGAGTGACTGTCTGGAATGACGTTTTGGCATTTGGCTTGAGGTTTCCTTTTTTTGTTTTATCAGCAAAAAAGTAAATAGAAATAAAAATATAAAAAATAAAACAAAAACTTCAAAGCAAACAAAAGCTTAAAAGGAGTTGCGGCATGCTGAGGTCAGAGCAGAGAAGCCACAAGGGAATGTTATAGAAACAGGACACAAGCAGCACAAAAATCACTTCAATTTATATTTGGTTTTTCGATTTCGATTTCGATTCCGTATAGAAATGAAATGATTTGTTTTTTTGGGGGTTTTTTCTCCCATTTACTTTTGGAAAAGCTAAGAAAATGTTTTGCCATTTTTCACACCAAAAAATAAAGAGACACAAAACAATTTTCAAATAGAAATACAAAGGGAAAATTTTTGCTGTGCGTGCAAAGCAATTACTTGTGGTTATATATATATACATACATACATATATATATACATACATATTTATATGTGTGAGTATGTGTAATAAACTGTTAATGAAGCGAGAGACTTGTTGTTGCTGCTCAATTTGCAAAAATTTACCAAGACTTATGACAAATTTTGCTTATATGCACACAATGAATGGCCAATGAAGCATTGCTAATTGAATTAGGCGACTGCAAAACATTGATCAAAGGCGAATATATATAAAATATATATAGATATATATATATATATATTTATATATTCACAGATATATGTTGATATTTGGTATAGATTTATAACTATAACAAAATCAATGCGAATTAAATTGTATTTAAGGAATTGCAGGGACTGAATACAGCAGCAACGAGTCAAAAGGCAAAATCAAATTACAAAGTAAAAGAAAATTTGAAAACAGAAAACAGAGAGTGTAACTTAGAAAGAGGAGAAAACAGTAGTAAAAATCATTTATAGAAAGCATTAAAAAAGCGAATTTAAATGCAGAAGAAACAAGGCAAAAAGGGACACGCAGCAAGGCAAAAGCATAAAATAATTTAAGTTATAAAGCAATATATAAGTAAATCAGAAGTTATATATATATATACTTGTTGGAATATCACACTGACCGTGCAACAAATTGAAGCAGAAGTCTGTAGAAATTATTGTTGTAAATTTGTTGGGTAATAGTTTTGCAGCAATTGGCAACTAATTTAAGAACAAAACTTTATCCTTTGCCCTAAGATTTCTGCTGCTTAAAGCTAAAATCAAAGTCGATTTCCCATAAACAAATTCAAGCTATAATCTTATGCATTATAGATGATGCATTATACTAGCTGCTAATATTAAAGTTAGTTAAGACTAAACAAAACAATTGGAGGCAAGTTCATGAAGTTAAAGAGGTTCCTGCTTATGTTTTATATATGGCCAATAAGGAGCAACTTTAAGTGGTAAGAAACTGACCTAAGCAAACCAGAACTGTTCTCTAACTTCTCTTTAGCTTTTCTCTAGATATATCTACAGTCACGCACATACACAGATACCACACACACTTACATATGTAAATGATATTAGCAAGTTCTTTTAAGACAGTTAGCAACTTGCTTATATTACGCATGCGTCACGTTGTATCACTTGAAACACAATTTGTTTGCTATTAAGCACTTTGTTGACGGCAGAGAAAGAAAGTGGAAAGTAAGTTTTAGCAATATAGAAGAAAATTTAATATTTACTATGAGTATCGATAGCGTTTTGTGCCTTTCATTAAAGTTTCTAATGAATTTACATGCTAAATTCGTATCTACTATATCAGCAAAAAGTTGCAGCAGCAGCAAGTGGAAAGTTTTTGTTGCAAAAAGCAAGTAGTTTAAACATTTATAAGCTAATAACCAAGTTACGAGTCAGAGTCTGTGTCAGTGTATTGAAGTTATGTAAAAAGTAATTAACTTGGCCGGTACAAGTTGTGAAATTGGTCAAAAGTTATGCTGAAGTTAATCTAACTCTGTGTATAAGCGGCGCATGTAATGAAAAACGAGCAACATGTGCCACAGCGACAACGGCAATGGCAACGGCAACGGTAGAGGCAACGGCAACGGCAACATTTTGTGGTTGCTACCAAAAATAATTTTTGCAATTTCAGCGGCAAATTGTTGCGGGTGTGTGTGGAGGGGTGTGAGCTATGCTGGGAGTTGTAATCAATAAACTGCTCTGGTCGCAGGTTGTCGCATTTGACTTAATGCGTTCAATTAAGTGACAAACATACTAACACACTAGCACACACAGACACATAGACTCAATCACACACACACACACACAGAGAGAGAATGGTAGACTCATAAGGGTCAGTAAGCGGCAGCAGCTGAGTGTTAAAATGTTTTACTGCCACATTTTGAAGCAATGTCTTTTGGTCCAATTACAAAAGCAACAGCAGCAGCAAAAGCAGCAGCAGCTAAGGCAGCAACAACAGCAAAAGCATTTCAGCATTTTAGCATTGTTCTGACGGTTTTTGCAGCAGCTGCTGTACAGCTGAACTTAACACTGACTGTAAGTCGCATTGTTGCAATGAAAGCGACGCCGCCTTAATTACATGAGACGCGTCTCTACTCTTTACTCAAAGCTGCCCTCAAAAACAGCATCAGCAACAGAAACAACAACAACAATCGAAATGAGAACGACAGCAATTAAAGTAAGTGGCACCATTTTCATTTTGTAACGCATTGTTGCCTCACTCGTTTTGCTTTTGACCAATTCTTGACCAAAACCTGTGCCACAACTTGAAAGCTTTACATTTCTCAAACTGACTGATGGACTGTCTCTATATAAATTCTCTCTGTTATACACTTGCATACGGTTATATATATATATATATATACATAGCATTGCCCATTGCCCATCTTTTTTCTTGCAAATTGCAAATTTCTCATAATTTTTATGCTTCAACCTAAAGAATCTTTCTCCTCGCTTTCAGTTGCTCTTTTCCCTTTGTGTGAGTGTTGGTTCCAAATGTCAAGGGGCCAAGCAGAAACAGCAGCAATTCACCAGATGATTAATGAGTTTATTTTTATTTTTTCGAAGCTTTATACGGGCAGCAGTGTAATTTGTAGACAGTATTTTCCAACGAATTAAGTACTACGAAACGCATAAAATACAATTTGTATGCACTGAACAAAGATTAGTAAATTCCATATATATATACATATATAATAAAAGGATAGCAGTAATCTGAACCAAAAGGTCAAATAATGTTCAATAAACTATTAAATTTCAAGGCATGCTATAAATAACATAAAGCATTTTTACCTATATATATTTAATAACTAGATATTCTAATCCATATACATCTGTACAAATAACCTTCAAAATGTGATTGCATGTGTGTTGGCATGCCTGCAAATGGGGTATCAGATATCACACACAGAGAGAAGGCAAAGCAAAAATAATTGTAGCATACTTTCTAGCGCAAAAACAAAATCAAATCGAACGAAACAATTTCTTTTCCGTTTTATCCCTTCCAAACAAACACACACACACACAAACACACACTTATACACACAGAGAATGTAGACCGGAAATTGAAACTCCATTGGAATAACAACGAACATAGGGGAAGAGAGATAGGGAGAGAATGAGAGAGAGTAAAGACATAGCAAGATGTTGAAGTAGAATAGCAGCAAAAGTAGCAACAAAACGAAACGTTTGTATTCAACGTGCGGCATCAGCGATTAGCAAACAAGAAGCAGCAGCACAAACCAAATGCCTGACTGGGATTTGGGTATACCAAAGTGGTAGTAGTAGTAGAAGAAGAAGCAGCAGCAGTAGCAGAAAAAATCGCATAAAAATGCATTGCGCGGTGAACTGTGGATTGAATGGAAACTAAGGGAGATGACACTGCGACAATCTCGAAAAAGTGGCTTTGCTGCTGCAGCAAATATTGCATTGCTAACGGTAAAAATGGTATAACGGTAAAATGGTAAAGTGGCTAAACCAAGTTTAAATAGCAAACGTACAAACGTAGCGCTGCCTGCTGCCAGCTGCTGCAGATACGTGCCACCATTTGACAGCTGCAAGTTCACAGATATACTATGCAAGAGAATGTGATCAGAGGGAGGGGGAGGGGGGAGGGGGTTCGGGTGTAAAATAATGAAGTTATGCAGCGTTTGCTATTGATTTATTTTACTGTTGTATAAGAAAATACCAATAAAGTTGAGCAGAATATACTAGAATATATATATATATATATGGAACGCAAAATGCACTAAGCACGTCACAAGAAGCGTCAATTAAGAGTACAAACAACACACACACACACACCCACACACTCACACGAATAACTATAGGGAATAACAGCGTTGAAAAGTGGGCAACTTTATGTTCTAACAAGCTTGGCCAGAGGTGCGTATACAAAGGGGTTGTGTGCGTTTGTGTGTGTGGTGAGAAGGCAAACCTTTGGAAAAATATTTATAAATTGAATAGTTTTTGGCGAGTTTCATAAAAGCCCCTGTTAAAAACTTTGCCGCCTATGTCACTGCTGTTTGTGTACTTACACAAATTAAACACACTACACACTATATACATACACACATGCTACACACACTCGCACACACTCAGTAACTGACTTACATATGCAAACACTTAAGTTGAAGTTCCCTGCAGCATCCACACACAGGTAACACACACAGGCCGACGAGCAACCTAACATAAGCTAATGTGACGTTGTGTATGCCCACGTGAGTGTGTATGTCGGTGTGTGTGTGTGGTTGCAGTGGCTGAAACTAGCTACTAAAGGGCTGTTGCAAGCGGTGATGCAAGCATTTTAATAAGTGCATGTCACTGGCAGGCTGTTGACGTTGGGTTTTTATAGCTGATTTGGCCAAAAGGTTGGCACCTAAACGCATTTGCCACACATCAGCTGGTATATTGTGCATTACGTATACGCCGTGTTAAACAATTCTCACAGTATGCCTGTTTTTAAAGTGTGTGCTATATACACACACATACAGAGAGAGTCATAACACACGCTTTGCTTATTAAATATTAATAAATTTATGAGCAACTTCCAAATGAAGGCAAAATAAGAAAAAATTTCATACTGCAATTTGAGTGTCATGAGTCATGAAAGAACACAGAGAGAAAAAGAGAGAGAGAGAGAGAGAGAGTCCCCATGGGTTAAGGATAACCACACAAACAAGAAAAGGGACACAACAAATATTCTCTTTTTTTCTGTTTAATACACTCTCTGACAGGGCATAAACCTTTGTGACTTTGGCTTTGAAGGATTTAAGACAAAACTTTAGGTTTCAATAAAATTTAAATAATGAACAGACAAAGAAATATATGAAAAGAAGCAGAAGAAGGACTTAAAGTTGTTGTCTATTGTAAGGACATGCTTAGTTATACAACCAGCAGAAACTGTTTTGAGCTAAACTTGCTTAAAAGGAAGCAGTGTAATGCCACTGGAGAGTAAAAGTTTCCTGCTCCTGCTGCCTCTGCCTAAGGATAATGCAGAACTTCCGCCTGTTAATGTAGCATGGCCCAAAGCAAAAAATCACACCTCATGCCACAATTTGTTGAACTTCTCAATTTAAGGACTTTCAATCCAATAAAAGCTTTCAATTATAGAAAGGCCTATACTCTATACTATATACATTTATATATATATACATATATATAACTTATTTGTAGCATGTCAGCATTTCGGTCTGATGTTGAGGCATAAAGCTTTATTTCTGTTTTGATTTTGATGTGAAATTTGCATTTGACTGCAGGCAAAACAACAGAAAAACAATAGAAACAAAGAAAGAGCGAAAGAAAAAAAACAAAAAGCAAAAAAAAAAAAATCATCAAGCGTAATAAAATATGCAGAGAATGAAAGCAAAAAAATAAGTAAAGAGTAAAGAGTTTATTAATGAAAATATTTCTACTATGAATGTCATAGCCAAGCCTCAATGGGATTGCAAAATGGAGGGGGATGTCGTAGTAAAGAGTGTAGGTAAAGGGGTGAGGGGTGTGGGGTGATGTGCTGGTAGTGAGTGTAATAAATGCATATAAATTCAATCAAAATTGTGCGAAAAATATGGCAGGCAAATTGAATCTCAGAGGCCTCTGAAATGTCAGCCGCATGTCGTTTGTAATAAATTCAATTTATTATCAACCAGCAATACTCGACAGTATTCTACTTCACCCCCCACTTGACTACACTCTCTCATTTCCTCTATCTTGGTCATATTTGGTCTTTGGACAGAGACCTAATTGTGTCGGCAGCGGCAGCAGCAGCAGAACTTGTGAAATGGAATACAATTAATATTAATTTTGTGCTCAACGTTTAATGTAAAAGTTTTATTTTTGTTTTTTCCTATCTCTCTCTCTCTCTCAGTCTATTTGCCCTTCTCTCTCGCTCTTTCTGTCTCTGTATGTATGTATTCGGCCACATTAATTGTCACTTAAAAGCATTCACATGCTCATCCTTCTGCAGCTGCTGCTGCTTCTTGTTGCTGCTTGGCCACCGCGTTTATTTCTTATTTTCTTTTATTCTATGGATTAACTTATGTTTCATTTTCTTTTTTGTGCTCTGCTCTTATCAGCAGCTGTCTAAACTTGACACTTGAAAACTTGCCAAAAAGCCTTGCTGAACTGAACTTTATCTTTATTAAATTTTAAAGTGTTTGCCACAAAAGGTCAAACGTCACACACAAAATTTTGCTTAAAATAGTTGCTATAAATAGCAGAAAAAACTGCAAAGATACAATAGAATTGAGGTTATATTCGGAGGAAGGATAAGGGTATATCAGATGAACAACTTTCAGGCAACGCTGGTTGAGCCTAAAATCAGTCTATGTCATTGCACTGGCTAAGAGTGAGAGACTTTATGCATATATGTATATGTATATTTTTATATTCTTTGCTTTAAGCCCTAATGTCACTTTGCATACAACAACAAGAACATCAACAACAACAACAACGTACACACAGTACATCAAAATACAAAGGAAAAAGGCAAACACATTTTAATGCCAATTAATCGCTTTAATTACTGAATAATACATAACACATTTTATGTGGCAGCAACACTGACTCAGCCTCTGTCGCTGTGTCAACCTCTGTTGCTGCCTCAAGCTCTGTCTCTGTTTGTGCCTCAGTTTTTAAGCTGCTTAATTTATTAAGAAGAACATACATTATTAGATATTCAACCAGCTGGAAATGTTGCCAAGATCTTTGGCTTAAGCCCAGAGCAACATGTTGACACTGTTAACTGGGCCAAGTAATGCTTAACCTCACCTCTGACTCTCTCTCCTACTCTCTACTTTAGTCTGTGTCTGGGGTATGTGTCAACAGTTTTGAAACATTCAAGAGGCATATGACACAATTAATTTCCAAAAATTTATGCAAGAATAATTGCCACCTCCAGTTTGACACGAGTGGAAAATGATAAACGGGAAAACAGCAGTGTGGGAAAACAGGAAAAAGCGCGAAAAACTCAAGCAAAATAAATTTTTGGTACACATGAAAATGATTTGTTTAACGGCAACATTTTTCTCAGGCGCGAAAAAATATAACATAAAAACTAATTCAATTTTGTATATAGAAAAGAAACAACAACAACAAAAATCAAAATATAAAAATGAAGAAAGAGAAAGGGAAAGAAGAAGAAAGAGAAGAGAGAAAAAGGTAAATAAAAATTATGCGCTTAAATTATGCATGCAAACGTTGCTGGAGCTCATCATCTTACACGGCAGAAAACAAAATATATCTACATATTAGAAGAAAAACATACATACATACATACATATATATACCTATATATTCCTAGCATAACTGTATATACATACATATATGTTGTATAAATTAGAGATAGGGAGAAACTCTCTCATTGTATTTACATATTGAGCGCGCGCCTGAGTCGTTGTCCTTAAAGCGATTTACTTTGCTATCAAAAGTAACCCAAGGATCATATGCTACAGCTCCTTCACTGCTCACTTACTTATACTTATATATATATACCTTACTATATACAACATACAACATTCAATATTCAATTGTTTCAGTTTGTCAATAAGTTTATCTATATCAAAAGCAGAAGACTTTATGGCTATAAGTCTGCAAAGTGCTTGAGTTGAATGTCCTTATAAGGACACCTCTATAGACAAATCAATGGGAATTGAATTAAGGAAGTTATAAATTCTATGCCTACAATTAACATAGACTTTATCATAATACTCAACAAACACATTTACAGGGTATAAGCAGCTTTTCTCCCAGCGCTTCTCTTGCCACTTGTCAACGATCTGAAATTATTTTTACTTCAAGAATACAAAAGTTACTTCTCTTCTTCTAACCTCAACTAACAGTTATTTTACTTATATATATATCTCCCACAATTTTCTATATATCTTCTATATAAAATTGATTTCATTTGGCACATCAAACCACAGCTGCTGCCTACTTTTATAGGGTATATACACACATAGTAAGACACGTGTTGTTTGCACATAAGAAAAAACTTTGCCGCCTAATGTTGTTTGACAATAGTAAAATACATAAAAGAAAAGCAGCGAATAATGTGGAAGTAGAGAGAAGCAGCAGCAGAAAAGCAATAGAAAGAAGCAGAAAAAAGCGAAAAACGAAAATTGAAAATGAGAAATGGGAAATGAATAAAGGAACATAAAGTAAACGTTGCCAGCTTGCAATATTTGTTGCTCCACTAACGGCGATGAGTTGGGCGTTTTATTGTTTGGCTTAACGCAACAGGCTGTCACACACAAACACACACATACATACATACAGATCTATATATATATATATATATATATATATATATATATATAGAGGAAAACTTGTTTTATTAGCACAAGAGCAGTGGGTACCCAAAATGAATTACCTAGAACTGTTAGAGGGAACTAAGCCAAACATTGAGGCATGCCAAATGTGTTTTCGTTGTATGTAAGGAAACAGTTGCACAAAAAAAGCCAAACACAACTTTCATTATGAACATGTTGAGGCAAGTAAAACGTTTTGAGACGACTCCATGTTGCTCTATGGCTGACAATGGTAATACTGGCAGCTGTTGTCGCTGTTGCTGTTGCTGTTCAATGTTGCCGCTGTTTGCTTAGTAAATGCCAAAAGGCAACAACAATGGCAACAACAAAAATGAACAACAACAATAATGATAGAGCTTGATTGAGGGAAAGGATATGGTATGAAGGACAACTGAGGCAACATTTATTCATTGTCCATTCTCCAGTTCTCGTTGTCTGCTTATTTTTATCATTATCGATTTTGGTTGGTGTCGGAAATAATCGACAAAAGTTTTTAATCAACTTGACACAAACACAAACACAGATACCCCCCCCACATACACACACACACAGACACCATCTTACAACTACTTACAATGCTTTCAACATTTACCTGACAACAACAAGGATAATAATGAGGAGGCGAAGAAAGAGGACAAGAAAGAGGACTATAAGTATAACATTCATTAAACGCTTGCCAGAATGCGCGAAAAACGCGTCAGCAATTTTCCATTTGGACGCCTGGATTATAATAAGGTATGGGCATATATATATATTTATATATACACTATATATATATATATATATATGTGTGTGTATATATAAGTGTGGTGTATTATGTACCAAAGAGGCATGAGCTTAATGCAAATTGGCAAAAATTAATTATTAAATTACACGAAAAAGGCATTTGAGGTTTTCTTAAACAAATTTCGATTTGCGGCCAACACGTGTGTGTATGTGTGTATGCGATTGAGTGTGTATGTGTGTATGCGAGTGAGTGTATGTGTGTGCACCGCACAGCTGTTGAACAATGTGTAAATTTTCCATTTAAAAGTTAATTACAAATTTGGCTAACCCAAAGAACAAACTTTACTAACAATCAGTTTCCCAATCGAAGCCGCATTTCTTTCTCTTGTATAAATTAAGTATACGCCGTGTGGGCTCTGCACACAGTCAGTGGAAATCAATTGAAAATGCTAATGGCATCAAGTACAGTAAATAAATTTAAGCATTTATAAGCTTAAAACAGAAGCAGCAAAGGAGAAAACCATTCAAAGGATCGCTGTCAGCTGCAGTTGCTTAAAGGAAACCTGCAGCAAAATTTATAGCCTGTGATCCTTTATTTCATTTTATATAAGAGAAAAAAAACGCGTTAAAATTTTCAACTTCTGCTTAAATTTTATGCGTTATTTGGATTTTACCGTTGTGTGTCAGTGAGTGTCAATTAAATGCCATGACTTCAATTTCAATTGAGTTTGGCAATATGCGCGACGCGACAGGTCGCAACGGAACGCGAGGGAAGACGAGGGGCAAACTGCATAAATTATGCAAGTGATGTTGATGTGCATATCGATGGCATTTTTAATTGAAGTACGAGTGAATGGACGAAAAACACAGCAAACACAAACACATACACACACTTATACATATGTATATATATATATATATATGGAAAAAGCACTTGCCACTAGCATTACTCGTCCTTGCCACCAAATTGAGGCCTGTCACAGACCTTGCGTTTTCTGCATTACGCAAAGTGAGTAAAAGTTTAATTAAATCAATGTGCTCTGAATTTTATTGAATGATGCGTCTGCCTCTCCCTCTCTCACTTTCTCTGTAGATTCAACAACGTGTAAACAGTCAAGATAGCCATACTTATATATATGATTATATAACTCTATATATATCCGTTATATATATATGCATATCCTTGTGCAACCACTTGAGCCCAAAATGCGCAATTTGCATGCAAATTCAATGCACAAACAGCAGCAGCAACAGCAGCAACAATGGCTACAACAACAGAAATTATCAAAGAGATTTACACAAGAACATTGCAAAATCAAGTTATAAAAAGCTTAAGAGACAAGTTTAAATCCCTTAAACACTTATCGAACTTGGCCAAAAGAATGTTGGCTAACAACTGTAAAAGAGTTGACAAAGTTGAGACAAATTTTTAAAATTGATTAATTTACTCTACAACCAGTTAGAAAACTTGCATTAATCAATCAACTACATATATCGATTACTATTATCGATAGTTATATTGTTATTTCAGCAGTTGAAATATCTCAAACTCATCTTCGTAAAGGCCTATAGTTAACAAAAAGTAGCATATATGACTATCTTAAGAAGTCAATGAAACTTTGGCCTGCCAGTGAGAAGATGTCAATCTACCAACAATATGTATCGAATGTTGTTATCGATAACTACATTGTTTCAATGCCAAACCTTTGTGATGAAAACTAACAAATGTAAAAGATGTGTTAAAATTAATAGGCTCTGTTCCTAATGAACTTTTGCTTTGCATCCAGCATAATTCAGTCAATCAATCAACTATACATATCGACTGCTGTTATCGATACCTACTTTCTTTCTATGCCATTATTTGCAGCGAAAAACCTTTGTCGAATTTAGCCAACAATATGAAGCTTAAGAAAAGCAACATAGATAATTGAGCTCACATATTGAATGAACTTTTCCTTCGCAGAAGTTCAGTACATCAATCAACTATATGCATATCGATTGCTTTTCATCGATATCTACATTGTTGTTATAGGCAGCACTAACAGTAAAATATTCAAGTCGTAAAATGCCATTTTTTTAGCTGTTATCAATCGTCTGAAGATAAGTTACGTTGACAGACTGTCTGCCCATCAGAATGTTGTTTGTTTTGTATCCTGTTGCCATCAGCCTTCAGCCTGTAGCCTGTAGTCTGTATGCAATGTGTCATAGCTCCTTAGAGACATTTCAACAGACAGCCAGACACAGAGACACACAGTAAGAGAGAAGACGGCAAAGTCAAAGTGACATTGTGACAGACAGAGATTGCAGTTGTTGCCCTATGTATATGTGTGCTATGTGTATGTATGTATATCTGTGTATTTGTGGGTATGTATGTATATGTGTCTGTCTGTTTGTCTGTCAATCTGCGTTTGTCATGCACTTAGAGGCAACTTTAGCAGCTGTTCAACATTGTTTCAGCTCAGTTGAACTTTCAACTTGTTAAATATTAAATATGATTTACTATATGCTATATATATATACATACACACACATAAATATACATATATTTACTATATAAATAATTAAATTATTTATTTATTAAAGTATTTACTTATCGATAACTGACTTGCAATAAAAGCAGCTGTCACAAATTGTTAAAGAAAGAATTTAAAACCTGCGCTGATAAGTTGATAAATGACACCAGCAAAATGGAATTAATATAAAAGCAAAGCAAAGAGCAAAAAGGAGACAGAGCGAGAGAGAGAAAGAGGGAGAGAGAGAGAAAGGGAAGGAGCTGAAAACATTTCATAACGTAAAGTTTTGTTTAAGTTCTGAAGTGAAAATGTGCTGGGAAATACCATAAATTCTTATAGTTTTACAACAATGAGACTTTAACTGTCTGTTGCAATTGCTGCTGCTGAACATTGCTTGCCTCATTTTGTTGCACAGCATCTCACTTGGAGTCGGTTCTATATATATATATTTATATATACATATATATCGCTGCCCTGTTAAGTTCTTAATATTCTACTTTTGGCTTACTTTATATTGCTCTACTCTCTCGGTCTCTCTCACACTCTGTATGTGTGTGTTGCTCACAAGGCAAATATTTGAACTCAAAGTGAACTTTTTACACACAACCAACACACACACAGACACACTGCTGCTTTTCACACTCACTTGAAGCAGCCTCAAGCTGCATACTACAACTGCAACTGCAACTTTGCCCCTTTTTGCATTGCTTTAAAGGACATTTCATTCACATTTCATGCTGTGTTGAGCTCAGTTCTGGCCAAAAATAGTTGTCCTTGTTGGCCAATTAAATAAGTTTATTAGTTTTTTTTTTGTGGTTGTTTTTTGGCCTGCATTATTCTACTGCATAGCATAAAAGTAAAACTAAATATTTGATTTGACTTTGGTTTATATACTTTTTGTGGCCACTGTTAATTTAATTATTTATTTTTACATTTCAATTTTCCGTTTGCTGCAATTGTGAATTAAGCATTCAAATTTTGCCATTTAAATAAAGTATTTAAGTGAAATTTTTAAAATTGATTTGTTTACATTTCATTAGTGACAAATGAACTAAAAACATTCGTTAAATTAGCTACAAATTTAAGCGGTTAAGGCCAATTTAGTTAGGCCCAAATAAACAGCTTTCATTTAATGCCATTTTATACCCTGTAAATGACATTAACTTTGAGCCAGACTTAACCTGTATTTAAGATTTTATTTTTTTTTATTATTTTTATTATTATTACTTGTCAGAAATTCTTTGAACTTTTCTTAAATTTTCCGCATTTACCCAAGATTTTTCTTTTCCTTCTCTTTTGGGTGTTGAAATTTGTTGTGGCAATTTTCAGGCTTTTAGTAAAATCAAATTCCCTTCGCTAATCATTTTGGTCCCACAATTCAAATTGTATTTAGCATGCAAGTCAGCAATTTTCCACACACGCACACATATACACACATAATCACAACATATCATATATACACACATATGTATATATGATTTTTACACACACAGAGACACACATCATAAAGGTAACATTGATTTGCCACAGTTCAATCAAAAAACATTTCAATAATATTCAAAGCATACACATACAACAGGTAACCACACATATACATACATATACAATAGAGACACACATTTATATATATTTACATACACATAGAAACACACACACATATGTATAGGCACACGCACAATAGCAATCAGCAAATGCAAACAGCATGAAAAATGAAATGCCAAACGCCAAATGACACGCTATACAACTATCTATGTAAGTGTACATGTATGTGTGTGTGGTTGTGCACAACAAAGTTTGTATTTATAATTAAATACATCTATTTTTATTTAAATTTATATTTTTATACATTCAACATTAAAGGCTGGCAGCCAAACGCAACGATGCGAAATCAGCTGCAAAATGAGAATTTTTAGCACTGAAATGTGGCTAAATGCGGGCATAAAAGGCTTTTAAAATTTAAGGTGTATAATGCCACACCCACACAGATATATATATATAAGTATGGCATATATTAGTTGATGGTATGTATGTGTGTGAGTGTGTGAAACTTTTAGCTGTTATTGCAAAGCATAAAAGCCCAAAACTGGCAGCGCAGTTAATTTCATAAGGCATATGACGCATACGACCCGTAAGCCGTTGTTTAAGCGCCCTCTCTGTGTGTGTGTGTGTATTTTAAGCAGTCATGCATGTTTATACATAACGAGCATAGCCATGTCACTCTTTCTGTGTGTTTGTGTTTATTGTGGATGGAGGTTATGGCACTTGAACAGTTTTCTGTTACCTGACGTCAATCGATTGATTTTGTTGGCGCTCCTCTGTATCCCTATCATATTTTAGCTGCTCTCCCTATTTAATCCCTAAGTTGCCTTTAACATATCAATATATATATATATGTATGTATATATATTTATTCCCCAGACAAATTCGTAATTGCTTTGTCCACGAGTCTCATCAATACATACATATATATATATATATATATATATATATTATTATAACAGTAGTTTATATCTGGCTTTAATTTATTATTCAATAATTAAGTATCTAGCCGCTATTGTGAGTCCTTTCAAGGACTTTCGAAATGCCCAACCCATAATAGAATATAAACCAGCCAGATATGTGCTCACCTGTCAATATATTACTACTACAGTCCCCTCCCCCTCAACCATTGAACCGCTCAAACCACTTGATTAATGCTTGTCCAAGTCAATTATTGTCAATACCAAAAGTTATTTTATTTTTTGTGGCCAGGACATAGACACAACTTGTCAGGGCTTTTATTCAATATATCTTGACCATATGCTATCATATGTCATTTTGGGTTTTTATAGCTTTTACGGCCATATGATACTGGCTCATAAAACTCCATATATATTCCTATATATATGTATATATAATTTTAATAGCTTGAAAACATTCCCCAGCCAACGCACAGGACACACAGAACACAACTTTTATATGTATATTATTTATATTTATTATCATGCAATTCACAAATATTTTCCTATATTTCATTCAATGTACATCTGTGTGTTATACAATTATATAGTATATATATATATATATATATATGGGTTGATTTTGGACAAATGTCACAAAGTGCATACATGCAGCTCTCTCTCTCTCTCTCTCTCTCTCTCTATATCCTTGTGTAGTTTTCTGCAATTGACATACTTCCAAAGTTCCTCTTTGTGCCATATTCTTAAACATTTCAATATTTTTTCTTTACCTACTCGTCCTTTACATTTTCTGTATAATAAACTCTACTCGGACTATCCTCAACTTAGCCTCACTTTTACATCTTCTTTGTCTGTCTCTCTCCTACTCACTCTCTATCTCTCTCTCTTTGTCTTTCTTTAGCTCATTCGCATAGCTTTCACTGGCAATTCAATACATGTCTTTATCACATAATTTCTGTTGAAAGCAGCAAAGGTCAATATTTTGATATATTCATTGAAAGATTGATCATCATTACATACAAAGACTGTGCCTTTATTCGAATTGTATATAGAAAACAAATCAATTTGTGTGTATTAAGGATTAATCTATATGTTTTATCTATGTATGTATTGCTTACATACAGTTAAAAGTTAGCAGACGAAGTCAAACAATGAGCGGATGAGTCAATGTATGTAATGGAATCTTGGCTAAATGGATAGCTGAAGAGAAATATACTTGGTGGGTCTGTGATACAGATTGAATAAGACAGATAGACAGACAGATAGATAGACAGACAGTTAGACAGACAAACAGTAGACAAGCTGATAGGAAGACCGAGAGACAGATAGATACACAGGCAAGAGGATAGACAGAAAAATAAGCAGACAGCGACAAAGACAGACAGAAGACAGCTAACACCTATCTATTCTTTCGGGTTTCCCTAAGACCCTTTATGCTTCCGCTGCTTTCTCCTGCTTCCATAACCAATTCGCCGTAAGCACATATCCTGCTCTATGTAGTCTCTCCCAATAGTTGCAACAAAACTCAACCAAGAAATTGAGAACTGCCAATGAGATGCCAATAAAGTAGATTTTCCATAACCATTTCAAGTCCGTATAACGTAGAGGGCCATAATCTAGGCCAACAATCGATTTTGGTGCTTTGGCTAATAACATTTCTCGCGTAGACTGATCCTTCCAAGCATTATAAAGACCCGAGCTTTGGGCATGAGATATATAATCATCCAAAGCCAAGGCATATATAGAATTCTTCTTTAGAAGACAATTCAGAGGAAACTTTCTCATGATATATAAGGAATCGGTTTTACATAATATACGACGCTTCAGTTGATTTTGATAACGGGACAAAGGCAGCCATATATATGTCCAGGTCTGAAAGGCAACGCTGGAGTTGAGAGCCAAGAGCAGATCTGTATGATCCGGTAGGCTAAGAAACTTGGCATTTGGCATATTCCTGAAATAATCCGGATCCAAGGTTTTCTGTATGGTTATACGCGAACCCAGATTAAATATAACGGGAATTTGACTTTGGTTTAGTTCCTCAAAGTTTTGTATGTGTTTGTAGTTGGGATGTTTGGTCAACATTGTGCTCAGATTAGCGCTGAAGATGGAGCTTAGCAGTAGACCCAAGAAACTCAAGAGCATTAGTATTTGTCGTAAGGATATGCATTCATTGCCAAACATGGGCATAACCTGACCCAAGAATCCTCGAAACACACGGAAATTCAGCAGGAGACATGAGTATTCAATTCGTCTACGAATCTGCCGACGGCAACGGGTTGCAATTGTGGTGAAAGTCTCGAGGAAAGCAAATATGAAGTAGAAAACCAAAAGATAATAGAATCCATCACCTGGAAATATCCTTCTATAGACCTGATCCATGCTGAGCTCTCGGCCACAAGGTACAACTATAAACATGCTTACAATATCAATATGGGCTGTGCTCTGTATATTATCGTTGATAATCTCATAGATATGGGAAAAGAAATTGATTGTCAGATGAATCTGCTCAGTCTGTATCATTTCTACGATATCCAAAGTGGGTAACGATTCAATTTCATCAATGGTTGCCAATAGTTTCAATGTGATATTATGCTTGGCAGCAAAGTTTAACATTAGCTTATAGCTCATTCCAGCTAACTGCTTTTCGCCTGTGCCACGTTGTTGCACAATAAAAGTCTGCGGTGGCACCAGAAAGGGATATGTCAGAGCAGTTTTACCCTGAAAGTTGCGCCAGTGTGGCAGAAAAAGGACTTCATGGCTAACATTCCATATGCGACTGAAGCTAGGACTTGGAAATGGCAACAGACGTAGCATCATGGGAGGTATATCCTTAACGTGTATTATAATTAGATTATAGAAATTATGTTTTGTAGTCAAATTGGCAATTTCACTTAGATAATCCTGCGTATGCTTGTCGTATAGCCATAGGATAATGCGTCCTTCACGCATACCATCAAAATTCACGGCTAAGGCATTCAGTAATATAAGATCTTCAACTTTTCCTATGCATAGCAATGCCAAGGATTCCATGCTTATCGATCTTCTTATGTGTATCCTGGCAGATTCATCATAACGCAACATTGTCCAATGATGCAAATTTGGTTGTTGTAATAGGCAATTGTTATCCTGTCGACGTTGCATCACTAATAATGCACCAATTGCATGCTGTTGATGCACCTTATGCAATAATTCATGTAGAAAATTTAAATTCTGATATTCTGTAACACTATTCTCCTCTATCTCCTGCACTGACCAACTCAGTCCCAACACAACTTGCATCAACCATAAACATAACACTAAAACTTTCATTTCAATTCACTTTTACTCCTGTTTAACTACTGACAACGAAAGTTAAGCCCACATCGGGTTTTATAATAGAAATAAAAGTTATCTAACATCGTTATAATTGCATTAAAAGTGCACTTTAGCTTGCAGCTAATTGTATACAGGATATAATAGAGTACATCAAATTTAATGTATAACTAATGTCAACTATTGGCAGAGATAATACAAATTTTATGCGCCCATATACCTATATCGGATGAGTAAGCTTTGCAGCTTTAGCCTAACTTTGAGTCAAGGTACAGCTACCTTTACACTTATCCATTTCGCTTTATTTTTTTATATTCTTAAACGTTTTATATTGAAGTAGTAAGATTTACATAGCATCAGAAATCCAGCTAATCCCCTACCTTTTCCATAAACTCCTCTCCTATTTACTCTCTCCTTAGCTGTGCATATTACTCACTTATCTTTGCCTTTGCTTCTCACATCCTTGAACGTTTTACGCTAACTTTAAAACCTTTTGTTGACTTGTGAAACGCTTCTAGTTATTGCTTCCTTATCAATTCATCTCAGTGCCCTTTTACCCTGTCACCCCTTTACTCCTGCAACACTCGAGTAGTTGAACGCTTTTACTTATTGCTTTGTTATCGACTTTGCCTTGTGCAAATATCCTTTAAACATGCACTGACTGCGCTGTCTCTTTGTCTACAAGTCGCCAAAGATATCAATTTCCCACACAGAGTATTCTAGTATGTCCTTTCCCTAGCTGCCTTACCTAACTGTCATTTAGCTGTTAGTTCTCTCTATTTATATTCATGCTTTCCATAAACGTTAATTAAAGCTAATACTAAAAGTAAGTTAAGTTAAGTTATAGCGCGTATATCTTAGTATGTATGTAGAAAATCTCTTTGGCTACGCATTTATTCTAATATTCAAAGGACATTGCTCTGTGAGGTAGTAGATAGTAGTAGAGGAAGAGAAATATATGCTAAATTCTTAATGTCAGCTGCGTTTGTAATTAACAACAGATTGCGCTACGAATTACGCTGAAAATTACGTATACGCAGTGTTATTTTTTTAGGTTTTTTTTAATATAATTAGCATGAATTTAAAGTGGCATTTGGTATACAGTATACAGTATGAAAGGACACGCATGTAGTGCTTGTACTTGCATTTGTATTTAAATATAAATATTTAATTAAAGGCGCACAACATGCGACACTAATTATGGCCAACAATATCAGCTAAGACAGAGGAGACACAGAGTGTGAGAGAGAGAAAAAGAGAAAGAGTGAGACCAGTGTCAAGACCTAAAGAATCAGAGAAGCGTAGAATTGTAGCAGCAAAGAGATTTACATAGAACTGGAGACACTATACCCCCCACCCCACTCTTGCGCTATCCCTAAACAATAACTGCCAGTTACGTGTGCGACAACAGTTTTGCTCTCATCCTGTGGATTATGCGAAGGGTTGTCTGTCAGCAGTGGAAGCAGCAGGTGAAGCAAGGGGAGGGTAGGAAAAATGTGTAGAAGGAAATGTTGTATCCACTTTGCATTTAGAAACTCAGTTGGGGCCATGAGCTGGGGCCAAGCGACATAATTCACAAAAGTCCTTTGGCAGGGGATAACTGTTAGCCGTTACCCGTTACCCATTGCCCGTTTCCCGTTACCCATTGGCTGTTGTCTGTTGTCCATTGTCTATGTGTTGTGTTGTGTGTTGTGCTGTTCTGTGTGTCAAGCCACAATGCTTCCGGCTTTTGGCTGACGCCAACGTCCGGCAACGAGTGTCAGTTGCATGTGCCAGCTGCTGTTAGCTTGCAGCATTTCAAGCGCATTTAATGCACATAATGTCAACTGCAATGACTAGAAAAAGAAAAAAACCACACACAGCTAGAAAGAGATAAATAAAGAGAGACACAGAGAGAGAGAGAGAGAGAGAGAGAAGGAGAGGTGACTGCCAACTGTATGTTAACATTTGTTTATGTTTGACTCGCACAACTTGCGGTCAGGTTGCTGCCCCATAAATATATATATATATATATATAAACTATTTGCACCCTGCCCCAAAGCCTTACTTATCGATGTTGCAACTAAATTGTGCACATCATTTTATGGCACACCTCAAGCCTCATAAATTCTAGACAACAAATTGTTGCAAGCAACGAAATTGAAATTGTTCAAAAGATTTTTGATAGAAATTTGCAAATTAACATTTTTTGCCACAAAAGTAATAAAGTTTTAAGCGGCATGTTGCATGACTGATAAGCAGAAAGCTGTTAGTGAAACGTTTAAGGAATAAACAAAAGGAATTAGCAATATGTAGAGAGACAAAGAAAGAGAAAACACAGTTAAAATAATGAATTTCTATGCCTATAGAGCAGCACCAAAACTTAAAAGGAAACAAAAAGCATCTATCATAGTCAGATATATATATGTATATGTATGCTATATATAGTATATAGTTATATCTGCTATATATGAAATATAAATTGCTTATAATTTATGTTAATTGATCAATTAATTAAATTGAAGTGTCATAATTTCAGTTATTATTCAACGGCTAATTAAACATTAAACCCACCAAAGGACATACAATTGAATACAATTATGAATATGAATATGAGTGTGAATATGAGTGTATATATATAGTTTTCAATTGCTCACTTAAACTGCTACAAATAATAAATGTTGAACATGTTTTTGGAACACGTTTAAAGCATTTAGTTATTAGTCTATTTATTTGTTACCAAAAATTGTTTGTAACCAAAAAACAATGGAGGCAAAAATATTGTGGCAAAAGGCAGCCAAACCCTGATAAATAAATAGACAGTTTATCCTTTATTGATATAAAATTTACGCACGTAAGCAAACAATTTGATACACAGACATATAAAAAGGCAAACAATGAAGTGTAAGGATACCCAGTGAAAGGATATAGCAGAGCGAAGGGAATGATAAACTCAATTGAAATAGGCAAAAAAAAAATGGTAGAAAAACGAAATTTCTGCCACAAAATAAATGCTTAACTTGCAGCCATATAACAGCTGAGATATATCTCAATTAAGTCAGATATATATATATATATAATCTTATATTAAATCTTATATCTCTACACAACAACTTCAATTGTTTTACAGGGTATAAAAATGGCAACAACTTGGCATAAACTGAAGGAAATTGCACAAAATTCGTTTGTTAAGGGCAAAATTTTTGCTGTATTTTTTTTTATTTTTTTTTTTTTTGGTTTGGTTGCGGATATTTAATGCGGATAGCGGATGCGGATACATAGTCGAGTGCACACTTGAGTTGAATTGCAGTAACACCTAACAGGGGAGGAAGGGGGGAAAAAGAGTAGAAAAGTACATACCATACTTCAATGTATGTGTGTGTTAGTATATTGGATTTGTCTTGTATGGCTGTGCATGTATTGTGTGTGTGCGCGCGTGTGTGTGTGTGTGTGTATGTATTGTATTGGCTTTTATGAGCTTCTTTCTTTCTTCTTTTTCTTTCAGTTTTTGTTTTATTTTTTGTTTTGTTGGTTTATTTGTTGGACCCGTTATATTTTTCTTTTTTGTGTAGCAAACGATGCCCACAGGACACACAAAGCGAAGGTTGTGCGCGAGCGCGACGGCAGCAATAGCATACACGACGGCGACGGCGACGGCGACGGCGACGGCGACGGCGACGACGGCGACTGCGTTGCGTCAAGCATTATAAAGGTTAACAGCAGTTGGCCATAAATTTAATTAGAAATAAGAAAACAAATGCGAAAACTCCAACTTTGAACTTTCGAACCTGCCGAAATCTACAACAGTTCAGCATGAGTTTCCTTGCTTCGGCAAGTGGTATTCAACTGGATTTTTGCCTCATAAATAAACTAGAGACACACACAACACACACAACACACACACTGAAATATACACACGTAGCAAGAGTTTGACTTAAATTGCAGTTGGTCACACCGAAAATATCTGTCGACTTGTTCGCAGTTTGCTTATTTATTTATTTATTGCTAGCGAAAGAGTCGGGGAGAATTTTATTGCCACTTATACACATATACATATACATAAACATATACATACATACATGTTTAGACCGGGCTAAAACCAAATTAAATATTTAAAACAGACAGCAGCAGGTTTGCGCTTATTGATTTATATATATATATACACACACACACATAGACACAACATACAAACACAAAGTTCCTTTTAAAAACAAAAATTTTTCTGTTTTTTGTTTTCCTTTTTTTGTGCAACAGATTTTTGAGTCTAACAGTAAATTGTTAACAAATTTGCTTTAAATTGTTGCTATAATAAATTTGCTAAACTTTTCTGAATTTTACTAAATTTCTCTAATTATTAAAATAGTTTTTCTATTAAATTATCTTTTATTTATTAATTTTTTCTATATTTTTAGAAGCTTGAAATTAATTTTAATTATTTTAAAATTATTTTTAATAATTATTTTGTGTCATTTATTTGAATTAATTATAGTTGTTATGTATTTGCTTTTAATTATATGTTATTTATTTTAAATTATACTAATTATTATAATTAATTTTTGTCATTTTCCGTTACGAAAAATCACATCGAAAATATTTTTTAATTTACGCGAATTCCAAAATTTTTTTGTTGTTTCTTCTTTTTGACACTTTTTGCGAAGTTGAAAACGAAAAACGTCACCGAGCAAACACGAACGTAACAAACACACGCACACGCACACACACATACACACACAGATGGAACGCAGTGTATGCTCGGGAAATTTATGTGAAGGAAAATGCTTGAGCAGTCGGCCGCACGTTATTCGACGGTGTGGAAAAATCACATGTTTCATGTGCAAAGTACAAAAGCAAACTAAAATACATTTTCCGATTCCTGTTTCGTTTTGTTAAGAAAAACTGTGTGAGGCGAAACAGTAGCCGAACCTAAACCGATGATGAATGCCGAACAATGCCGGAATATCAACGAAATGCGGCCGGAACAACAGACTGCTGCTGTTAAAAGTGCCGCAAAACAAAACTCTTGTCACACGCCGCGTATGCGTAACGTTCTATGATACAAAACAAGACGCAGACTACAAGCTTTTGTATATTGGACCACAGAGAGTAAAAAGCTCATGATATTATAACGGTAATGCTGTTAACATTACATTAACATTGCAGAAGTTCAAGAATCTTTGGTAAATTTGTGGTTATAAAGAAAAAGGAAAGTAAATGAAAGTTATAAATAGAAATTGGTTAAAATTAAAATAGAAATTGAGATAGCAAAATGTTGGAGGAAGAAAGACTCGACTAGAACATAGAATCAAGCTGACAGTTATGGGTATATAAACTGAAACTAAACTGCTGCAATATATATAGTAATTCTTATTAAGATCTAATCTTAATCATATGTCTATAACCCTCAACTTAAAGCGAACTATAATGGATCTATTGTGATTCCCATCAACAAAATTGTTCCAACTTTAAGCAACTATTTTTACTTCTAAATACTACAGCAACAATTAACTTATATATAAAGCTATATTTATAACAGTTTATTACCAATTTCTATATATTTTTATCGCTCTCTAAAGTTGTAGTTGTATTCTCAAAATAAACTCAATTGGAACATAATAAATTGCCTATAATAACATTTAGTTTAACCTCAAGCCATTTTTCCTCTCACTTTACCAATTTAATTTAACAAGTTTTACAAACTGTTTACAACAACAATAAGAACAACAATTTAAACTGGTTAGCAGCAGTTGCCAAGTAGCTGAGAAAGTGTTATTAACATCAGCAGTTGATGTCATATTTTACAACCACAATTCAACATTTATTTGTAGGCGCTTTTCATGCTGTGCCAGAAAACCACAAATCATTTAAGTTTCTAATTAAATTTAAAAGGCAAACAAATGGCACAGTCAGTTAAGCAACAAGTGTTGCCACACACACACACAGACACTCAACTATATATATATATATTAGACAAATATTTGTTACATAGAAAGAGACCGCAATAGGCATACTCCATTGAGTGTAGTATAAGGTGTTAAAATTACACATACGCCCCGTGGCAATAGCAAAAACAAAATAGAAAATGTATTTTAAATCAATGAAAGTACTTGCTGGCATATACAATTCAATCAATCAGTTATAGGCGTGGCATACGCCCACCAATCACATGACAAATATAAACAATAATAAATGTCATAAGTTCAAAACGAAACGAGTAAAAGATAAATAGATAAATACAAAAAATAAAAGGGGGGATTGGCAACAAAAAAAAGTTTTTTACAAAGGGGCAAAAGCAATGACATTTTGGCTTAGACCAGTTTGAACTTGTACAGAGCCAACACAGCTAACACAGCCAACAGAGCCAATAAATCAATTCCAGAGACAAGTGAATGGGCAACTTCTTCTAGCCAGATAGACGACAATGACGACGTTTACACAGCAGAAAATTCCATTTGAAATGCCAAACACAGCAGCAGCTGCTGCTTGGGCACTCAACGAAAGGCTCACTGATTCACCAGCAAGTAGCAGTAGTAGCAGCAGTAGTAGCAGCAGCAGCAGCAGCAGCAAGCGGCAGCAGTAAGGACGTATACAACGCAAAGGACATGCCTCAAGTCAATTCAAGTGTAAGAGGCGTATACACTGAGTGTTAACATACTAATATACACTCTGCATCCTAATCGTCCTTACGGTTAGAGCCTGTTATCACGACAGCAATAACAACATTTACGGCTACTTCTCGCATTGTCATAATCATCATCATCTTCATGTTGATGTTGATAATCATAATGTTGATGATAATAATGATAATGATGATATGAGCAGAGTATTGTCTGGTATGTCCTTGTTTTTGTTAGCATAAGGATTTCAGTTTTTGACTCTGAATTCAAGATGCTTCCTCAAATACTTCTGCTCCTTCTTCTTTTCTTGTTGTTGTTGCTGCTTTTGTTGTTGTTGTTGCTTTTGTTTATGTTTATGTCATCATTTTCATTGACATATTTATGTCATAATTTTGCTGATTATTATTTTAGCTCTTATTGAAATCACTTCATGCATAAATAATGCAAGTTTTGTGGTAAAATATCAAAGCCACTCTTAACTGCATATTTAAGGACATGGGCCATTCACACGAATAAACAATGAGAAGCAACTTTATTTCCTTATGCGTTGAATAAACCTTAATTATTATTTAAGTAACTAATCAACTAATCACACAATTCAATTAACATTATTTATGCGAATTAGTCATTGAATTTTCTTTATTAGTAAAGGATAAGCCTACATCCTGGCAATTATACTTAATTGTAGATTAAGTTTTCATCTCTAAAGTGTGGAAATTTGTACATTTTCCTGCGTAAAGTATATATTACCTAGGCTTATCCTATACAAGTTCCTTTCAGCTTTACTTGCCCTCAATTTTCTATAAAATAAATAATTAAAATTTGATTAAAAACTCAATTTGTTGTTTTACTTTAGTTTCCCTAGACTCCAATAAGTAAAATTTCTAATTTTCCAACTAGAAATGTCTCACAAAAGTTATTTTCCTCAATTGAAACTGTTTCAAGCAAGCAAAGCGCCATCTGTTGCGCACGTTACCAAACTAAATGCAAACAAAGTCTACAAAAAGCTCACTAGCTCTCTCTCTTTCTGTCTAACTCTAAGCTTAGCATACGCAATGTAGGGAGCGAGTTGTTAGTGAAGAATATTCAGTATGGTTGGCAACGCGTTGGCAGCAAACGAAAGCCGCGTCCCATGGCTCTGCTTCCGCCCTCTCTCTTTCTCTCTCTCTCGCCTGTACAGCGAATAACAAGCACAAAGCAGAAGCAGCAAGAACACGTGGCTGCCAAACAAAGAGTAAAATTGTATGCCTAAAGAGAGTGCAAGTAATGGTAGCAGCTTGTCGCAGTAGCAGCGCTGCCAGCAGCGCCGTAAGCAGAGAACAGTTGTTAAGGATTTTTGTGGAGCAATTTTGATATTTTTTTTTTTTGGTGCGTATTTTGTCTAAAAGCAGTAGCGTATTTGGTAACCGGCGCCACACCCCAAAACGCCTCATACTACCAATAATACGCAAGGTCAGTATATGTATGTGTGTCTGTGTGTGTGTGTGTGTATTGCAGTGTCCTCTGTTGAACTGTTGGACATTTGGCATGTCCTTCACCTGCTCTGCAGTCATTTGCATTGATAATCCAAACTGATTACATTCTGCCGCGTTGACCACTAAAATAATTGACAACAATTTCATTTTAGCCCTCAAAGCAGTAAAACACGCGAACATTTAAGCCATGTTTGTCAACTGCTCTTAACTGGTTTTGTTTTTCTGCTTCTCTTTACAGTTTCAGTTAACATTAAATTCATTGCAAGCACGCAAATTGCCAGTTAGAAAATGGCAAAGACACAACCAACACACACACACACACACATGTGCAGAAATAACTGCTTTTAAATGTTATCCTATTTTGTGGCTATTGCCATTTCTATTTTTTTCTCTGTTTCCCATTTCCATAACGGCCAATTAAGTTTTATAACTTGTTGCATAGACTTTAAGCCATTAAATGCGTTGCTGTTATTTATCTAATCAAATTTTAATCAAATTTTATGTTGCCTAGACTTAACATTCTGCAAGGAAAGTATCCTTTGTACATGCTGCAACATTTCTCTGCAGCTGTGTGGGTGTGCATAAGTGTGTGTATGTGTGTGTAAATGTCTATGTGTAGCTGTTTGTTGGAGCATTTCATAGATAAAACAAACTATTTAACCCACATCAGTTTGTGCCAGATAGAAAGAGCGAGAGAGAAAGAGGGAGAGAGTATGGCAAAGAGACCTGGTAGAAATGTTAAAAGTTTTATATACCTTTTGATGTCCTTTCTGTTAGTAGCCTAAGGCAAGTGGAACACTTGAATGTCATTCCAGCTATAAGAGTTCTAAGCAAAAGTGTTTACAATTTGATTTAAACTCAAAATAAATTTCTATTCCAGTTTCAGTTATGAAACATAATTTCTATGACAGTTAAGCTGGACGCTTGAACTTCTATCAATTTGTGCCTTCTGGCCAACAATAACAACAACAAGAACAACAACTATAACAAGGATATATTAAGTACAATGGTATGGCATAGAGTCAAGTGCACAGCTGCTTCAACCATATAATCGGCTGATGCCTTCGGATACACATGCCACTTGGCCAGCTACAACGATTTGCGATTAGTTCCGGTACAGCAAACACTCAGCCAACTAAACTAGCCCTAAGGTGTTCAACACCAACAGCAACAACAACAACAACAGCAACAACAACACCTTAAGAAGACATTGTGCTGCCATGGCTTGAATAAGAAGTGTTAAGGATATGGCTGATGCCTTAAGCACAATGTCTTCTTAAGGTGTTGTTGTTGCTGTTGTTGTTGTTGTTGCTGTTGGTGTTGAACACCTTAGGGCTAGTTTAGTTGGCTGAGTGTTTGCTGTAGCGGAACTAATTTCGCAAATCGTTGTAGCTGGCCAAGTGGCATGTGTATCCGATTATATGGTTGAAGCAGCTGTGCACTTGACTCTATGCCATACCATTGTACTTAATATATCCTTGTTATAGTTGTTGTTCTTGTTGTTGTTATTGTTGGCCAGTAGGCACAAACTGATGGAAGTTCAAGCGTCCAGCTTAACTGTCATAGAAATTATGTTTCATAACTGAAACTGGAATAGAAATTTATTTTGAGTTTAAATCAAATTGTAAACACTTTTGCTTAGAACTCTTATAGCTGGAATGACATTCAAGTG